>CAUYUJ010006318.1:0-23155 GCA_963575745.1 Prorocentrum cordatum | reverse complement strand
AGGCTGAGGCTGAGGCAGGCTGAGGCTGAGGCTGAAGCAGGCTGATGCTGAGGCAGGCTGAGGCTGAGGCTGAGGCTGAAGCAGGCAGAGGCTGAGGCAGGCTGAGGCTGAGGCCGAGGCTGAAGGCAGACTGAGGCTGAGGCTGAAGCAGGCTGAGGCTGAGGCTGAGGCAGGCTGAGGCTGAGGCTGAGGCAGGCTGATGCTGAGGCAGGCCGAGGCTGAGGCTGAGGCTGATGCAGGCTGAGGCTGAGGCAGGCTGAGGCCGAGGCCGAGTCTGAAGGAAGACTGAGGCTGAGGCTGAAGCAGGCTGAGGCTGAGGCTGAGGCAGGCTGAGGCTGAGGCTGAGGCAGGCTGAGGGTGAGGCTGAGGCTGATGCAGGCTGAGGCTGAGGCAGGCTGAGGCTGAGGCCGAGGCTGAAGGCAGACTGAGGCTGAGGCTGAAGCAGGCTGAGGCTGAGGCTGAGGCAGGCTGAGGCTGAGGCTGAGGCAGGCTGATGCTGAGGCAGGCTGAGGCTGAGGCTGAGGCTGATGCAGGCTGAGGCTGAGGCAGGCTGAGGCTGAGGCCGAGGCTGAAGGCAGACTGAGGCTGAGGCTGAAGCAGGCTGAGGCTGAGGCAGGCAGGCTGAGGCTGAGGCTGAGGCAGGCTGAGGCAGGCTGAGGCTGAGGCTGAGGCTGAGGCAGGAGGCTGAGGCTGAAGCAGGCTGAGGCTGAGGCAGGCTGAGGCAGGCTGAGGCAGGCTGAGGCAGGCTGAGGCTGAGGCTGAGGCTGAGGCAGGCTGATGCTGAGGCAGGCTGAGGCTGAGGCTGAGGCTGAGGCAGGGTGAGGCTGAGGCAGGGTGAGGCTGAGGCCGAGGCTGAAGGCAGACTGATGCTGAGGCTGAAGCTGAGGCTGTGACTGCGACTGCCGTTGCCACTGCGACTGTCATCGCGAATGCGACTACGACTGCGAGAACAGCAGATTTCTACAACTGGATTCTCATCTGAATCTTAAGGGGAATGCTTCCAGATATGCTCCTACACATCGCTGTTAGGCTGCTTTGCCGGGATAATTTTTTATTTTTGACCCAAACCCCCTGTAGGGGGACAGGCCCGACCTAACCCTACCCCTGCCCCCTACGATCTCTGAAGGGGGGGCTCACTTCGTTCGGGAGCTCCTGAGCGAAGTGCACCCCACCGTCCCCCGCAGAAATCGTGGGGGGCGGGGAGGCCGTCGGACTCGACCGGACGGGACGCGCGAGAGGACACGGGACCCTCCCGAGGGCCACACTGCCACGGGAATGCAGGAAGCAGGGGCGACAGGAGCGCGGTCGTTGCCCGGCACCCGCCTGCGCTGCGGGGCCCCTTCTGCGCTCTCACCGCCGGGGCCGCGCGCGTGGCCCGTTCTCCTCGCCGCCCCTCTCGCCATCCCCGTCCTGCTTCGGGAATCTCCTGACCCGGGTCAACTCAGACCCGGGTCAGTCAGGCCTTGCAGAATCCTGCACGACCCTGCACGCAAACCCGGGTCAATGCGGAGGGTTCTGCAGGATCCTGCAGGATTCTGCAGGATCCTGCGCCCAAGCCCGGGTCGGTGCGACCCTGGCCCTGCAGGATCCTGCAAGATCCGGCGCTCTGGCTGACCCCCGTTTGCACTGACCCCCGTCCCTTGAGCCCCGACTGCTGCTCCTGATGTTACTGCCGGGCCTGGGCTGGATCGAGTCACCAAGTCGGATCGGGCCGGAAGAGGGTCGGACCGCCAGCGAACCGTCCCGAATCGACTCGACATCGGATCACCGCGCCTGGCTCCGGCTGGCCCTGGCCAACTCCGGCAAACCGAGCCGAACCGAATCGAGTCGGAATCGCGGCCCCAGCTGGCGAATCGAATCGCATTGTATCAGATCGTAGGCGGCCCTGACTGCTCGGTCGTTGCTGCTGCTGCCATAATAATGCCCTAGAAAAACAGACAACGGCAAAAAACGTTAATTTTCGGAGGGTTGTGCGGATTTTTTGGCTCTGCGCTGGATCCCCCGCGTGCCAGGCGTCAGAGGCACCGCCAAGGGGCCCAGCGCAGATCCAAGAAATCCGCGCGGATCGCTGAAAGTTGATGTTCATGCCGTTGTCTGCTTTACGGGGCGCGAAAACGACCACAGTCACTGCTTTTCTTTTGTTGCCGCCTTCCAGCCCGCAGAAACAAAGCAGTGGCTGTGGTCATTTTCGTTGAGCTTGGCACCAGGGAAATGACCACAACCACTGCTTCTTTTTCGGCCAGCTAGAAGGCGGCGCAAACGAGAAGCAGTGGCTGTGGTCATTTTCCCGTCCCGCGTGCTTCTCGATGCCCCACTGTGGCTGCTGGCCCCCCCCCGGGTGCACAGCGACGCCAGCCCGCAGCCGCTGCCAGGGGCGACCCTTCAGCCAGGCCGCGCCCGCGCAACCGCCGCGGCCTCGGTGCGTGTAAGTGTGAAGGGGCCCTGGGACACACAAATACATAGACAGAAATACCAGGATTCCCCTATATATTTTCCCACTCTTTCTGGCTTCTGCCTCCCCCCCCACTTCCCACACTTTCCCACACTTCCTGGGGAATCGACGATTCATGGTGTCTGTGTGTGTGTGTTTCTGTCCCTCCTGAAAGTGTGCCCCCGCTCCTTGCCTCCTCTCAGGGGGACGTAAGACCTGGGTACAAGGGACTCGGAAATCCCCGACGAGGTCGTCAAAAAAATGACGAGGCCGAGCCTGCATTTTGACGAGGCCTCCCGCTGCAGACATGCTACGAAACTCCTACTCGTCAAAATCCGAGGCGCGGTCTTCAAAAAACGATGGCGAACCCGAGTCCTGGCAAACCCGGGTCTTGCGCTCCCCCGATGAAAGTGTGCCCCCGCTCCTTGCCCTCCTCTGCGGCCGCCCTCCCTCCCCTCGCCTCCTCCTGCAGCGCGGGCTCGCTCGCGATGCCGTGGCCCTCCCTCCTCCCCTCTCCCCTCCTCCCGCCCTCCCTCCTCCCGCCCTCCCTCCTCCCCTCTCCCCTCCTCCCGCCCTGGCGCTCGCCCCTCCCGCCCTCCCTCCTCCCCTCTCCCCCTGCCGCGCGGGCTCACTCGCGATGCCGTGCCCCGGGCCTCGCCCCGACGCGCGTGCGGGCCGCCTCTGCCGCGCTGCGGCGCTCCAGCTCCTGGGTCAGAGGCGACGACAGGGGCGCATAGCTCAGGGGAGAGCACTGCGTGTACTCAGATGCGCCGATGCTCTGTGTCTTCGAAAAGGCTCCTGGGCGAATGCGTGCAATCTCCGACCCTGGGCTGTTCGCCCCTCTCGCCGCCGCCGACTCGGTGCCCACACGTCCGCTGCGGAAGAGGCCTCGCACCAGCACCCCACGGGACCAGCTCCACCTCTCCGCGCCAGGTGGGCGTGCTCGCGTGCGGTCCCCCAGCCTACGTCGGCAAGTCCCTCACACGATCGTGCCCCATGGTGACCTTGCCCATGTCCCAGGATGAAGATCATGGACAGGAGCAGGATGAGATGCGTTTCCTCGAGGTTCGGGCAAATGCCATGGCCCTTACCACGATATCGATCCACCCGCAGACATGCCCCGTGGGCCACCCCCGGCCAAGCTTATCGGTCCCGCGCGGATCTCTCGGGGTTGTGGACGAGACAGGCCACACCACGAAGGATCAGAGAAACTGTGTCGGCGGACGCGGCGCCGGCCTATTGAATTTTCAAGGAGCCAGGCTCGTCCTCCACCTTCGCTCGTCCTCCACCGTCTGCTGCGATATAATATCGCAGCAGACTGCAGACAGCCGCCATGACAACCGCGAACAAGAAGGCCTCACGCACCGTGAATACTCCACGCTTGGCGGCATGCTCCAGGCACAGTGGCATGCTGTAGCCTGGTCCAAGATCTTCCAAGGTGAGTCTCCCGAGCAGCATCACGATGGAGATCGCGAAGATACCAAAAAACATCTGCATCTGCGAATAGGCCGTGTGAAGGTTGAAAAACCCCTCGTAGGTCCCGAAATCCCACTGCGCAGAGCTCGACTGCCTCTTCGCGTGCTCCTTGAGGGGCGTGTACACGGCATTGTATACCTGAAAGGGCGCATGCACCCCCCCCCCTCGACGTCTCTCGGAGGCGACGCCCAAAAGGGAGCAATACATGCATCCGGGGGTCCCGATGATCTATGTCTTCGACAAGGCTCCCGGGCGACTGCGTGTCATGTCCGCCCCTGGGCTATTCGCCCCTATCGTCGCCGCCGAGTCTCCCCGTCTCGCCGCCGCGCTCGTGCTCCGCTTGAGGTTCGCCCATCCCTCACTGCACCGACCTCGCCGACGTGCTCCAGCGGATTTTCGCATGGATTTCTGCCAGTGCAAAACTCCGAAGCGCAAAACTCCGAAGCGGTGAGCGAAAAACGAAGTTAATGTCGCGTGGGATTTTGTTCGGTCTTCATCCCTGGCCCCCAAAAAAACGCGCGAAACTCACTTCGAAGTCTGAAACGAAATTATCCTAGACACTCCTGGCCCATCGCTTTCCAAACGAACTCCGCTCTGAGATGTTGGCGCCAGGACATCTCCTCAGACAGTCAACAGTCACCCTGGCTGTGTCCCCCCCAGCGTCGCTCCCCCTGGCGAGCGTTTTCTTATTCGGCGTTTCGACATTGGGCGGAGGGGGGGAAGGGGGGTGTCTGGCTCCAGACCCCTGCTCAACGCGACTGTCATCAGCAGTGCGCCCTCTGGGGGAGAGGCTCCGCCTGCTCGAAACAGGCGCCTAAACAGCCAAGATCTACTCCGTGGGGGGGGGTCATGAGCGGCGAGCATATCCATATCCACACCTTCGCGGCCTGGATTCCAAGGCGCGATCCCGTGGATGCGCGGCCGCATGGAGACGCTCCGCGCGGAGCATCCGGCAAACGACTTCCAGTATCCATGGGAGGTGTCTGCGGGTGTCCCAGGCAAGGCACTTCGGAGGTGTCTGCGGGCACAGGAAAGCACCAGGGCGGTGCCTGCGGGCGTCCCAGGGGAGGCGCCCGGGGGGGGGGGGTGCGGGCGCCTGGGGGGGACCGCTTGGGAGGTGCCCGCAAGCGCCTGGGACAGGAACGCGGGAGGTGCCTGCGGGCACCTGTGATGGGCACCTGGCCAAGCCCGCGAGGCCGTGGGTGTGGATATGTCCCCCTCCCACGAGGGAGGGAGGGGGGGCGGTGCGAGGGCCCGCGCCGATCGGCAAACCAAGAAAAATAAGAAAGCGGCGACCTGGAGCGCCCCTTGCCAGAAGGGCACCGAGAGACTCGGCGGCGCGCCCAGGGGGGGGGGGGAGGAGGAGGAGGAAGGAGGATAGGAGGAGGGAGGAGAGGAGGAGAGGAGGAGGAGAGGAGGAGGGGGAGGAGGAGGCGGAGGAGAGGAGGAGGAGAAGGAGGAGGGAGGATAGGAGGAGGAGGGAGGAGGAGGAGGAGAAGGAGGGAGGAGAGGAGGAGGGAGGAGGGGGAGGGAGGAGGAGGTGGAGGAGAGGAGGAGGGAGAAGGGAGAGGAGGAGGAGAGGAGAGGGAGGAGGAGGAGGAGGAGGAGGAGGAGAAAGAGGAGGAGGAGGAGGAAGGGGAGGAGGAGGAGGAGGAGGAGGATGCGGATGCGGATAAAGAGTGCACGCACGTGCAGGCTAAGCAGACGGTGGGGGGGGGCAGGGGGGGGACGGGGGCGGCGCGCCTGGCGTAGACGATGCCGCAGGCCGCCGACGCGGGGCGGCGGCAGGGCGGCGGCGCGGGGTGGCTCTCTCCCTCGCTCGCCCCCCGCCGACCGCACTCGCCGCCGCGACCGACGACGACGCCCCCGACCTCACCCCCTTGCAAGTCCCATGCCCACCGACCTTCCCTCCGCAGCCCACGGATGGGGCCGAGGGGACACTCGAGGGCGGAGCCCCGCCCGCAGGCGGCGTGAGCGGGGCACACTCGTACTCAGGCTGCCACGCAAATTCACCGCCCTCGTCTGGGACGGAAACAAACCTGAGATATTCATTCAGGCGGACAGGCACAGCCTCGGATGAAGGAAGCCGAGGAAAAGACTGGGCTCTCGAAGCCTGGGCCTGGATCTCAGCGGCCACCAGCGACGAGGGGGGTCCACGGTACGACGGATACAGGCCCTTCGCGAGGCGGCTCAGATTCTCCCTCCCTTTGCGGGAAGGAGGAGCACTGGGGATGGCCAGGTTGCGTCCGTCAACCGCAGCCGCGAACCCACAAACAGCACAAAACTTGAGGCCAAAACGGGACCACTCCCTGAGGGCGTGAGAAGGATGCAGGGCCACGCCTCCAACCTTGGTCGCCCCGCACACCGCCAGGAAACCGTCGCCGAGGAAACGGTCACAGAGGCCAGCGGAAGAGGAAGGAGGGTCAGGCCCAGCAGCCGCTGGGCAAGCCGTGGCCGCGAATGCCGGGAGCTCAGTCCGAGGCACGATCTGAGAGCATCCAGAACACATCCAACGATTGCTGCACCGCGACAGGCGGTGCGACGACGAGTTCAGGGCCCGAGCCAGTCTGGACGAAGACTGGGCCCTGGGCCTGGGCACCCTGGGGCCGAATTCAGGAGCAACAGCAACACTATCGATCAAAGCGCGCCGAGCTCTTCTTCGCACTAGCAAGGCAGTGACATCCCAGCGATCCGTGAACGGGATCGGGTGTCTGACCGACGTTTCCCACCCCCTCCTCGCCGCCCACCCCGCCCAGACATCAGCACAAACATTGCCGTGAGAGAGGAAGGCTTGAAAAGGGGAGGTGGTACGCTCAGGCTCAGCTTCCAAGTGGGAAGCAGCCCAGACAACCTCCACGGACCCTGGTCCACGATTTTTGGCCGCCTGCAGGATTCTAACCCAGAGATCAGAATTTCGGCCATAGGGCCACGAAGCGCGGCCAGACCTCCAGCCCTCAACGACAGGCTTGCAATCACAAACATAAACGATATCACCAGACGAATTCTCGAGGCCCAAGGCCAGTGCCAAGAGCTCTGATCGGGGCATAGTCTGTCGTCGCCCTGAGAGACAGGCAGCCACACCGCAGACGGGAAGCCACATAGCATCAGAAGGATCCCCGTCCGAAGTCCGACGCATGACTACCACCGCTGCTCCGCAGCGTCTCCGACGATCGTCTGAGCTGTGCTCTCCCCCTGAGCCGTCCCCAAACAGGTAGAGGGGGGGGGGGGGGGGCGCAGGGGCCGAGAGCTCCTTCAGCAAGCACTGGCCGAAGAAAATAGGGTCGGAAATACCAGGTCCCTCCTGAAACCGAGGAACAGTGAGACTGGCTGCAGGCACACCCCTCAACCACAAGGAAGGGTCGAGGTCAGCATTCGCCAACGCCTGCGGGATGAGTGCGTCCGTAGACGTGCAATCAGGGTGGGGGCAATGTTTCGGACACTCCCAGATGCGGTGGCGCAGCGTCTCAGGGGCAGCTCTGCACCGTGGGCACCGACGATCGACTTGGCACCCAGCATCGTGCTGCCTCTGCTGCGCCCACTGCCCTCCTGCTGTGACCGAAACCGTCGCACCCCACAGGTCCTTGTCACCCTTCCTGGTGAAGGCCTCCAATTCACGCTGAATCCCATGCAGACCCGCTCCATCAGCGAGCCGTTCGCCATCTGGATGCTTGGTGGCCAGCCGCCAGGCAGCAGCACTGCAATCATGTTCAAAGTCCGCCAGGAGCTCACTGAAATCCTCCAGCACGGTGTCGTTGTAGCCATCCTCGCCGAAAGAGAGGAACGTGTAGTCCTCTGGGCCCTCAGCACCTGAGCGCCGCCAACGGGCGGCCTCCAGGGGCACCCAGCCCGCCTGCAACAATGCAGCTTGAAGGGCAGCGATGGGCCCTCGGACACCCCGCCAGCGGACACGATCACCCAGTCCAGCACGAACACGTGGCCAAACTCGAGCAATGCGGCCATGCAAATACGGGTGCGTAACCCACATACGAAACCACTCAGTAAGTACATCCCGCCGAAGCTGCACAGAGGGGTCATTTGTGGCACGCGTAGCCTGCAATACCGTCTGTAAGCATCGCCCCCTCTTGTGGCCAGCAATAGAAATCGACGCTTGCCTGCGCAGCTTGGTAATCATGGAGGGCGGCACTCCATGAGCTTGATGCCCAGATGTAGCAGAGGGAAGCACACCAGCCCTCCACAAGCCACGCGCCACCTTGTGGCTGCCAGCAAGCCGCCGCAGCTTCTGGATCTGGCCCTGTCGCCGTCGAGCGCCAGCTGCGTCAACTCCCAGGTCGACCGCCGAAGAGGCGTGAGTAACAGGAATGCCCATGCTCTTCAAGGAGGTGACGAGAGACAACCCCAACGCGTCATCACTGGCGACAAGCTTCGTCTTGTCAGAGATCGCCAAGCGGTGGTCCTTGAACGCATGAGCCAATGACTGAGCGGCCGTCAACATGTCACCGATGACCGTGGCGCGCGCACCCTCCGTCCTGCATACCGTGTCGTCAATGAATGTCCACAGCCCCGCTCGTGGGCACGCCACATGGGCCTCCTGGAGGGGGCCGTGCAGAATCACCTTGGCCATATCCACTCCACGCGGAGATCCAGCAACAATAGACTTGCCAGGCTCCAGGGCAGAGCTGACCAAGACGCCTCGCTTGATGAGACGAGGTGCCGCATACATACCCACCTCCAGGACAGCGATGATGGCGGGGTAGTGAAGAGAGCGACTGGCCTTCATCAGTAAGACAAAACTGATCGAATCATAGAACTTCTGCAAATCGAGAAAGGGAGTGGCACATGACACGCCCAACTCGCGAGCACATTCATCCAGGATAGCCCTAGCCAGCGCCGCTCGCAGGGCCGAGGACCCCGCGATCGCCGTGTCCCATAAGGCCCCTTGCTTCTCCGTCCAGGAGTAAGACGGCACTGAACGCATGAGCCGCGTGAGGCATCAGACCGAGCACTCTATGGCCGCCCGCCTCCTTTGGAATGGAGGCACCGAGAACCGTCGTGATCTCCACAGGCCACACCCCAGAAAGCTCAATACCATTCAGAAGGTTCAGCAGCGCGCGGCGGCCAATATCTGGCAGTCGCAGCACGTCATTAGGCCCGAGAGCGTCAACTCCTTGAGCCTTGCTCGATGGCATGGTCCGTAGGGTGGAGGTGAGCTGGTCAAGCTCAAAGGGCGGCATCGCTTCCTCCAAGGCGTCCGAGTGCAACTGGTTCAGCCAGTAGTGGAGGTCCTCTTGAGTTCCCACCTTCTCGCGCCAGATCTCAAACCAGTGCTGGCGCATGCCTTCCAAGAGAAGCTGCGGGTGACTGGTGGGGCAACCATCAGGGCCAGCCCCTTCCCATTCTGGTGGAGGATCTGGCTTGACATGACGATGCACTAAACCTGGTTTGAGTCGCCACTGCTCACGCACCCACGCCATGAAGCTGGCCCTGGATGCTGTCATTGCCCGTGAAGCAGCCCAGTCCGACCAGCGCTAGGCCAGCTGGACGACCTGGTCCAGCGCATCATCCTCAAGCGCATCCCGGATGCCAGCGTCCGAGACCCACGCTTCGGCGAGCTCCAGCGTAGTCTTCTTGCCAAAGTAAGCGTCCTTCCCCAGCAGGTCCAGACTCAGCAGATGCCGACGTAGTTGGGCCAGGCAGTCCCGAGCCTGGCGCAGGTCAACCCCGTTGCGGGTGAGGGCGCGACAGCGAACCAAGAGAGTGGCGGTGATGCCCCACCACTCAGCATAGCTGTTCCTCATGTGGGTACGTCCAGGAGTGGCCCGCAGCCTCGACCACTTCACCACGGGGCCTGCGGCGCGACCAACACACGCTCGCCGATCTGCACCGTCCAGGCCCTCCGCGTCGAGGATGGCCTGTTCCAAGGTAGAGACCCAAAAAAACGTACTCGTCAGATATGCGCTCTCGCTCTTCCGCACGCCACTGCAGAATGCGGTAATCAGGGGGGCGCACTGCTGGCAACGCACCCCGAGGACGGCAACGCCAAGCTTGAGCACGCCAGGCCTGAGCACGTGCATGGATCCTGGCTTGGTCTCCGATGCTGGGGACGACCGTGGGGCCACTCACAGTAGAACCACTACGCTCCTGGGGCGTATGACTTGGTCCAACAGCCGTCCCCAAACTAATTCCGTTCTGTTGTGCTGGAACGGGCGGCACATCCTGATGGAAGACAGCTTGGTCGCGTAGGTAGACAAGTCCAGGAGGCGAAGGAGCGCACGGCGGGTTAGAGTCTGCGGCGGATCCTGCGCACCACAAATCGGATCATGCACCCAATCCTCCTCCTGGAACATACCAAGGTCCTCCAAGTCCATGGCGGCAGGCACTCGCACAGCCTTCTGACTGGGAGGTCCCAGGAGGCCGGTACCCTCAACCCCAGTATGCCTTGCGGCGAAGGGGCGAGCAGCGCGTGCCTCCTGGGGCAACTTCCCATCCGCGAAAACGCGACGACGCACAAACCTCTGTGAGGAAGAACTCGCCCTCTGAGTAGCACATGTGCCCATCCCAGAGGAATGCACGTCTCTGGCCAGATCGGCAATAGCAGCGGCAGCCGCCACACCTCCCGAGGCGGGGGCCTCCCAGTCGCTACAGCTCGGGCCCGCGCCTCCACGAGGGAGGGACGCACCGAACAGCCACGGGCCCACGCCTCCGTGGAGGGACTCACCGTGCCACGGGCCCACGCCTCCGTGGAGGGACACACCGCGGGGCTGGGGGGCCCAAGGGCCTGGGGGCAGCGCCGCCAGTGCGGCCAGCCAAGTATCCTCAGTCACCGAGAAGGGCGCGCACACCTCCTCTCCTTTCTGATGCTCCGAGGTCGCGAGCTCCGCCTGACTAGCAACAAACCCCTCATGCAAGTCCTCAGGGAGGGCCTCTTTACGCCTCTGGAGTGCAGCAGCACGTCGCCGCTGCCTCTCGCTGTCAGGTTGGGGCCGAGCGCGCGGCCGCACGGCCGTAGGCAGAGCCTTGGGCACGACTAACTTCGAGACCCAGCGCTCCTCACGGGCGCCCTCGATGGTGATCAATATCCCGCAGTGCGTCTTCCAAGGGGCACTCTAAACCGCCTGCAACGTCAGATCAGGGCACGTGCGGCTGGCAAGCACATAGTCATACAGGCGGCCTAGGCCCTTATCACAAGTCACTTTACAATTCAACGGGGCCTCCACCCGCGCCTGCAACTGCTGAACCCAGCCGCTGGCAACGAGACTGGGCGGTTCACAATTACAATCAGCGACAACCAGCCACGGGTCCGCGAGAGCCCGAGCGAAGGACGCCAGCGCGACCATGATGTCGTTATTGGTGCCGCGGAACTCCAGGCCAGGCTGCAGGTAGGCGGCGATCACCACAACGTTCCCCGTCTTCAAGTGCAGGGCGAGCGGGGCGAACCCTTTGCAGGGGCCCTGGCAGCCTTCAGCACGGGCGGCCGCACGCATACGCTGAAAAGAAGAGCTGGCAACAAACTTCCGCGTGAGGATCCATTCGCCTCCACTGAGGCCCGACTCCGAGCACCCAGAGGGACGCGCGGGAATAGAGCTCAACTGCCATCCGTCCTTGTCGAGGTCGGCCCCCAGCTGCGGCAAGGCGCCAGCCCCTTGATGGGCCCCCACCAAGGCCACAACTGAATAATCATAGAACTTCTCCGTGAGGAACCGCCGGGCCTGAGGGCCCCACTCTGTAATGTTAGAATAAAACGCCCTGGCATCTCCAACTGGGGCGCCCGTGCTACCCGCGCCCGTGGGCGGCAGCAGGCTCAGCAGGAGCGCCACGACCAGGTGCAGCACCTTCAGCGGCGACCTCCCCTCGCCCAGCGGTCCGCTGGGCCTCTCGCGAGGACGCGGCGATGGAGGCGACCAGCTTGGCGCGCTCCTCCGCCGAAGGCTGGACAGGGGAGCCTGCGCCGCTGCCATTGCCCCCGGGCGCAGACGAGGCAGGAGCTGCATCCGAAGCCGCGCCTTCTGCCTCATCAGCCCTGGCCTGGCCGCCCTCGGCGCGGCGCCTCTTGCGAGGAGCCCGCAGCGCCTGCTTGGCCGAGGCAAGCAGCTCCTTGAACTGCTGCTCGCGGGCCTTGGCCTGGGTGGCGATGTCGTCGAGCTCCCGCTGGAACTGCAGCAATTTTTGCTAGCCCTTCTCCTCGTAGTCGTCCAGGTCCTGGAAGAGCTGGGGGTCAACTCCGAAGATCGGGGTAGCCTCACAAACCTCAGCAGTGGCAGCAGCTTCAGCTCTGACGCCTGCACCGCCCCCGCCCTGCGTGGCCTCCTGCGCCACCAAGCGGGCCTGGTCCGCCTCGAAGAGCTCCTCCGCTGCCACGAGCTGGCGCCCCTTACACTCCTCCAGCCAGGCCTCCGCCGAGAGGAGCTGCTTGGACGCCTTGGCGAGCTTGGCCTGCGTCTGAGCGCTTCACGCAAGACAACGTACGGGCACTTCGCCTTGGGCTTGGGCTTGACCCGCCCAGCCGCCTCCTCGAACTGATGAGCGAGCTCCAGCGCCTTAGAGTCCGAGGAGAGACCAGCCATCTTGAGGGACTGTTGCAGGAGCTGAGCGGGCTCGGCCTTGGACGGGAGCGGTGGCCAATCCATGGAAGATGGGGACCATGCTGGGGTCGACCACTCGGACTTCTCAGAGTGCGCCCACGGGGCGCGGGAGTGCTCCGAGCGGATCCAAGGCGCATTCTCGAAGCCTGAGACGTGGGAGCCACAGACTTTGCACTTCCCATACTGCAACCGAAGACGCCAATCCCAAGCCCAGCTGCCGCAGGAACTGCAGGTGGTGTACGACGATTTATGATTCTTCGAGCCATTGGCCGACTTCTGACGGGTCATCAAGGCAACTGCAGGTGTCAACTTGGCGGTGTCCAGTGCTGGGGCTGACCAGCACAGAAAAGCAGCTGCGTCGCCTGGCGACTCACGCAGCGGTGCGATGAAAACTCGGAAGTCTAGCCGCGGACTAGCGGTATCCACTTGTTCCTCTGGGGAACTCAGCCTTGAGCCAAAATGGCTACGGAGGAGGAGGAGGAGGAGGAGGAGGAGGAGGAGGAGGGGGAGGAGGAGGAGGAGGAGGAGGAGGAGGGGGAGGAGGAGGAGGAGGAGGAGGAGGAGGGAGGAGGGGAAGTGAGGGAGGGGGCAGGCCTGGTCAGCAGCCCGCGGGGCTTCTCAGAGGCCCACCCCACCCCCCAGCCTTCTGAGAGGCCCTCTGTGTGAAGGGGCCCAGGGACACACGAGTAGGTGTACACAAATTCCAGGATCCCCCATCCTGTTCGTACATGCCGTATGCGCGTTTTCCCCCCCCTTCCCACAGTTGCCCTCATTTCCTGGGGACTCGACGACTACTTGTGTCTGCATGTTTTGTCCCCTCCTGACTCCAGCCGTCGGAGAAGGCTCACAAAAAGCGCCACGTTTGGGCCCGCGTGCCCCCCTGCTCCACTGACCCCCCAGGGTCGCAGCAAAAGGGCAGCACCCGTCGGAGGAGGAGAGGAGACATGAGGAGCAGCGGCGCGGCAGGGAGAGACGCGAGGAAGGGAGGAGGCAGGAGACCACTTTGAGCCACGGTCCTGGAAGAGCACTGCTGGTCCTTCCAGGAGCTGTTCCTCCCCCGAGGGGGCCCTCCAGGCCCTCCTGTGTTGGCCCCTCCTCTTCGGAACCAAGGGCCCACACAGGAGGGCTGGAAAGTGGGAGCGTGCCCTGGAGGTCCCCCTTGGAAGGAAGCAGGCAGGACCTGCAATGCTCAAAACGAGGGACCATCACCGGAGAGCCGGAAAGCACTGCACGAGCAGATTCGGACCGGCCTCAGAGACGCGCGCGGACCTCCAGACGTTAACGCTTATGCCGCGGTTGGGTCTTCTGCTGCGGGAGCCATCTGTCGTACGTTGAGGTGACGCGCTGGCACGGTGATGAGTATTGCCGCGGGCAGCTGGAGATGTGCGCTCCCGGAGGTAAGGTGCAGCCCCGTGACCGCGCAAGGCGGCGAAAACATAACATGTTCCCTAGATCGGTGCGGTGCCCTGGCCGGGCACAGCTGCGAAGCGGGCTGCGGTCCTCGTGCTACAGTATGAAAGGACTTGTCTGGCAACGGCGAGCCTCAAGTGGGCTCCCCGACTTGGATCTGAGGAGCGGCTCGAACAACCGGAGACCTCCTTGAACCCAAAGTGGGTCCCACGTCAGCGACTCGTCTGCAATTACCAAGGCCTAGATCCGCCACCGCGCTTGCAGCGGTTGGTTTGTGCTGTGTGTTGTGTGATGTGTGTTGTGTGTGCTGCGTGTTGTATGTTATGCGTTATGTGCTATGTGTGTGTGCGTGTGTGCAAGCGTGCGTGTGTACGTGTGTGCGTGTGTACGTGTGCGTGTGCGTGTGCGCGTGTGCGCGTGTGCGTGTGCGTGTGCGTGTGCGTGTGCGCGTGGTATGTGTGTGCTGTGTGTGGTGTGTGTGTGTGTGTGTGCGCGTGCGTGTGCGTGTGCGTATGCGTGTGCGTGCGCGTGCGCGTGTGCGTGTGTGTGTGTGTACGTGCGCGTGTGCGTGTGTCTGTGTGTGTCTGTGTGTGTCTGTGTGTCTGTGTGTGTCTGTGTGTGTCTGTGTCTGTGTATGTGTATGCCTGTGTCTGTGTCTGTGTATGTGTGTCTGTGTATGTATGTGTGTCTGTATGTGTCTGTGTGACTGTGTGTCTGTGTGTCTGTGTGTCTGTGTCTGTCTGTCTGTCTGTGTGTCCGTGTGTGCGTGGGTGCGTGTGTGTGTGGTGTGTGTGTCGTGCGTGTGTGTGCGTGTGCGTCGGGCCCCTGCTCACTTCTCTGATGCCGCTTCCTGCGAAGCAGCAGTTGGGACTGCCTGACGCATTCAGACCAACAAGGCTTCACTCTTTCAGCCAAGCCCCAGCACAGTTCGCCCTACTCCTGGGCGCGCGCCCGCCCGCCACCTCCTTCGCCCCCTGTGAAGGCTCGAAGAGAATGTCCCAGAAGGCCCAGACGGCCCCAGGCGGACTCCAAGACGTCGACTATTGCCTCCAAGCCGGACGCGATGGCCCTCTACGGCCTCCACGACGGCCAGCATAGCCTCGAAGACGGCCGCGATGGTCGCAAGACGGGCCCATGAGGCCGCCAAGAACGCCCAAGAGGACACCAAGAGGTCTTCGAGGACGCATCCAGGAGGCTAAAAACGCCAAGCACCTAATTCTTTTCCAACAATTCTAGCATCATCACCTTTTTGGTCTCGACGGCGTCAAAGGCTGCCCAAGAAGCCTTCAAGATGGTCCCAAGGCTCCCAAGGCTCCCAAAGAAGTTCCAAGAGACCCCCACGAAGCCCCCGAGAGGACCCAAGCGGCCCCCGAGAAGCCCCCAAGAAGCTCCCAACAGGCCCCACACAGTCTCCCAAGAGGCTCCCAAGAAGCCCAAAGACATTCAAGAAGCCCACAGGGGCCAAGAAGCCCCCAAGACGCCCCTAGAGGCCCCAAGAAGCTTCCGAGAGGCCTCCAAGAGGCCCCGAGAGGCTCCCAAGAGGCCCCCGAGAGGCCCCCAAGAGGCCCCCAAGAGGCCCCCGAGAGGCCCGATGAGGGCTCCGACGCGCTCAGCGAGCAACGCCACGCCCGCGCATCGCTGCGACCTGGCGGCATAACTTCTCCGAGCACAGTGGCGAAGATGTGCGGCAGCGCAACCAGATATAACCAAAAGTGGAGACCAGCAGCTCAGCAAGCGAGTTGCTAGAGGCAAGATGCTCGCTGAACAGCGGCGAACTACGCACACTCTTGGGATCAAGTGGCCATCAAGTCACAATGTTCCCAAAACCCTCCAGGGAGGAAGGGAAGTCTTCCAGGCTGAACCGAACCATCGAGGGACATGAACAACTTACCACCACTCGGGCGTCCATTCCCCGTGTGTTGCTCGGCTTCGTGCGTTTACTTTTACCCAGGATGCTCCAAGATGTTCCTCGATGGTCCTCGCCGGGACAAATTGCACACGTCCGAGTGATGCCAAGACAAAGACTCGAGGGGAGTGAGTCCACCGAAACAGCCCGCACGCTGGTGAAGACAGAGAACACTTCGAGAGGGGGGGCAGCGCCTCTGGCCTCGCACGGCGGGGCCCAAAAGCGAGGGGGGGGCAGCGCCCCTGCGGACCTTGGAGGTGGACAGGTATATGTCCGACACGGTCAGCGCGGCGATTGCGAACAGAAATAACAGCTTCGCGATGTCTTCCTGGCCGGGATATTCTGCGAGACTCCCCCTCTCCACCGCCTCGCACTTGCGACAGAAGCGGTGGACCTGCACGGCAATCTGAGGCAAATGCTTCAGCAGCCCGATTTTGAACATGAACCACTTTTGCGAGTCAGCGATGTTCCGCGCTTTGTTCGCTGCACGCCTCTCAGGCGGCGCCTTTCCGTCCACCCTCGGTTGATCCAATAGGCTCATGTCCCGCATCGCGCCCACCCTGAAGAACGAAGGAGAGGTACCCTGGCAGCACACGAGGCCAGCTGTCCTGGACCAGTCGACAAGTGCCTCGAAATGGGTGGGCCTCCAGTTTGGATCCTGCAATCCCAGCCAGTGCGCCCAAGTGCTGAACCGGACTTCCTTGGTCAGGTCACTCCCTTCTTCTCTTGGGCGATCAAATGGTCTAAATGCCGCCTCCTGTCGCTCTCCGAATGTGATTGACATCCGCCACCGTGCCTCTGGGCACGGAATGGGCGTGTCCTCAGAAGAGGAGGAGGAGGAGGAGGAGGAGGAGGGTGAGGATGAGGAGCTTGAGCAGGAGGAGGAGGAGGAGAAGGTGAGGATGAGGAGCATGAGCAGGAGGAGGAGGAGGAGGAGCAGGAGGAGGAGGAGGACCTCAGCCCTCAACCCCGAGGAGTCTGCAAGGAGCCCGAAACCCAAATTGCCAAGTCTCCCCGGGCTTGCCGCGGCTTCCCCGCCTCTCCCCGCGTGACGTGTTGGGGCCCGCGATGGCCCCAGGACGGGCCCAGAGGGCCCCAGGAGACCTCCTGATGGTCCAAGAGTACCTCGAGAGGCGCAAAGATCGCTGGCAGACGCTCAAGATGGCCCAAGACGTCCCCAAGACGCCCCAAGGGTGCTCCAAGAGGCGTCCCAAGAGAGCCCCAAGAGGCAAAAATCCTTGCTTGTCGTGTGGTTTTTGGAGGTGATTGGCCTTCTCGCCTTTTCGGCTTTCCGACCCTCGAACACGGCCCAAGAGGCCCAAAGATCGCCACCTGACGACCCAAGAAGCCCCCAAGAGGCCCCCAAGACGGCCCAAGAGGGCCCCAAGACGGCCGACGAGGCGCACAAGACGGCCCAAAAAGGCCCCGGAGCTAGATAAGTGACCCGCATGGAAGTTTCGAGCCCTCGGCCCTGAGGGGCCCCCAAGAGGCCCCCAAAAGGCCCCAAAGAGGCCCCCAGGAGGCCCCAAGAGGCCCCCAAGTGGCCCCCATGAGGCCCCTAAACTGCCCCCAAGAGGCCCCCGAAAGCCCCGAAGAGACCCCAAGCAGCGTCCCTGAGAACTCTGACCCAGAACCCGGTAGCTGGATGGGCCGAAGGCCACTAGATCCGCCGCCCCCTTTTGACTGATCAAAGGGGTGCCTAGCGTGCCGAACAACATGGCTCTTGGTGTTGGTTCTTTTTACAAACAACAAAAAAAAAAAAAAAAAAAAAAAAAACGGCAAAGCAACCTAACAGCGATGTGTAGGAGCATATCTGGAAGCATTCCCCTTAAGATTCAGATGAGAATCCAGTTGTAGAATTCTGCTGTTCTCGCAGTCGTAGTCGCATTCGGGATGACAGTCGCAGTGGCAACGGCAGTCACAGTCACAGCCTCAGCCTCAGCCTGCCTCAGCCTCAGCCTCAGCCTGCCTCAGCCTCAGCCTGCCTCAGCCTCAGCCTCAGCCTGCTTCAGCCTCAGCCTCAGTCTGCCTTCAGCCTCGGTGTCAGCCTCAGCTGCCTCAGCCTCAGCCTGCATCAGCCTCAGCCTCAGCCTCAGCCTGCCTCAGCATCAGCCTGCCTCAGCCTCAGCCTCAGCCTCAGCCTGCCTCAGCCTCAGCCTGCTTCAGCCTTCAGCCTCAGTCTGCCTTCAGCCTCGGCCTCAGCCTCAGCCTGCCTCAGCCTCAGCATCAGCCTGCCTCAGCATTCAAAATGTGGCCCGGGAATGGAGTTCTGGGAACTCGAAGAGCACGAAGTGGCCTACAGTTGGCTCCGGGCATTCAAAATCATGCCCAGGAATGGAGTTCTGGGAACTCGAAGACACGAAGTGGCCTACAGTTGGCTCCGGGCATCCAAAATGTGGCCCGGGAATGGAGTTCTGGGAAGTCGAAGAGCACGAAGTGGCCTACAGTTGGCTCCGGGCTTCCAAAATGTGGCCCGGGAATGGCGTTCTGGGAAGTCAAGAGCACCAAGTGTGTGACTGTTGCATCCGGTTATTCAGAATGTGGCCTGGGAATGGGGTTCTGAGAGGTCGACGAGCACGAAGTGTGTGACTGTTGGTGAAAAACGAGCCCGGCACAGGCCCGGCCGGCAACTCCCAACGCCTGCCCGGACCCCCCTGTGGAGTGATCTGTGAGCTCTTTTGAGTCAACTAGAAACCTATCAGTCTACGCTGTTAGGTATAAAAAAAAAAAAAAAAAAAAAAAAAAAAAAAAAAAAAAAAAAAAAAAA
Source organism: Prorocentrum cordatum (assembly GCA_963575745.1). Taxonomy (NCBI): domain Eukaryota; class Dinophyceae; order Prorocentrales; family Prorocentraceae; genus Prorocentrum; species Prorocentrum cordatum. Next base: position 4,625 of record CAUYUJ010006318.1, on the reverse strand, counting down.
AAAAAAAAAAAAAAAAAAAAAAAAAAAAAAAAAAAAAAACCTCATGGGGTTCCGGCGCGTCTCGCCGGCCACCCGGAAGACCCGGTGGCAAACGGTTTTCCTGCCCCAGGCGGCCCCAAGAGGGCCTCCAAGACGTCCAAGATGTCCCAGGACGGCCTCCAAGTTGCTCCAAGACGGCCAAGATGGCCTCCAAGACGGCTGAGATGGCTTCAAGATGCACCCAAGACGGCCCAAGATGGCCTCAAGATGGTCTACGACGGTCCAAAAGGCCTCCAAGATGCCTCCAAGACGGCCCAAGAGGTCTGCAAGAGGTCCTCCAGGAAGGCCCGACGAGGCCAAAATCATTGATTTTCCTTAGGTTTCTGAAGGATTCTGGCATTTGCGCCTCTTCGGCTTTCCGACGGCCCAAGACGGCCCAAGAGGCTCCCAAGATCGCCCAAGAGGCCCCCAAGAGGGCCCCATGACGGCCCAAGAGGCCTCCAAGACAGCCCCAAGAGGGCCCCAAGACGGCCCAAGAGGCCTCCAACACGCCCAAGATGGCCTCTAAGACGCCCAAGATGGCCTCCAAGACGGCCCCGAAGCGCCGCAACAGGGCCCCAAGTCGGCCCAGAAAGGCCCCCAAGACGGCTCCCGACGGCGTCAGACGTGCCAGGAACCCACCAAGATGGCCGAAGTTGGCTCGAAGCTGGCCCAAGATGGCCCAAGAGGCCCCCAAGAGGGCCTCCAGAAGGCCAGAAGAGGCCAAAAACCTTGATTTCCCTGCGGTTTCGGACGGATTTTGACATTTGTTTTTTTTCGGCCTTCCGACGGCCCGAGACGGCCTAAGAGCCCCCAAAGATCGCTGAAAGATCGCCCAAGAGGCCTCCAAGATGGCCCCAGAACGGCCCAAGAGGGCCCCAAGACGGCCCCAAGAGGCCCCCAAGACGGCACAGGATGCCTTTACGACGCCCAAGATGGCCTCCAAGACGGCCCTGGAGCATTCCAAGAGGGCCCCAAGTCGGCCCAGAGAGGCCCCCAAAACGGCTTCCGACGGCGTCAGACGGACCAGGAGCCCACCAAGACGGCCGAACATGGCCCTAAGATGGCCCAAGACGGCCAAAGAGGCCTCCAAGAGGGCCTCCAGGAAGGCCCGAAAAGGCCAAAATCATGAATTTCCCATGGGTTTTTGAAGGATTGTGGCATTCGCTTTTTTTCTGCCTTCCGACGGCCCGAGACGGCCCAAGTGCCCCCAAAGATCGCTGAAAGATCGCCCAAGACACGACCCTAAGAGGCCCCCAAGACGGCCCAAGAGGTTTCCAAGACGCTCAAGATGGCCTCCAAGACGGCCCAAGAGCCCTCCAAGACGTCCTCCAAGAAGGCCCGAAAGGGTCAAAATGGCCTCCAGACGGCCAAGATGACTTCAAGATGCCCACGTGTTCCCCGAAGGCTTTCCAAACCGATTCGGGGAACACACGGTCCGATAGCTTGGCAGATCTGGCCTCAACGTTCGGCCACATAGGCGCTTCCAAAAAGGCAGGGGGCGGTGGTGATTCGCCGTAGGCGTCTTCGATCCGCCGCCACCTGTTGATTCATCACAAGGGTGTCCGGCGTGCTGAATCCTTTCGCTTTTGGTTTTGGTTCTTTTTCCAAAACAACTCCCAATGGGGCTTCGGCCCGTCCCACTGGCCACCCGGAAGGGTGCACTAAAGGTGGTTGCATAAGGTTTTTCGGCTTCAGACGGCTCCAAGATGGCCTCCAAGATGGCCAAGATGGCCCAAGATGGCCTCCAGGTTCGCCCAAGATGGTCCAAGATGGCCTCGAAGACGGCCCACGAGAGTCAAGGATGCCTCCAAGTTCGCATAAGAAACACCTAAGACGGCCCAAGACGGCCCCAGAGGCCTCCAAGAGGCCTCCAAGAGGTCCTCCACGAGGGCCCTAAGTGGCTAAAATTAATGATTTTCCTTAGTTTGAAGGTTTTGGGGCTTTTGCTATTTTCCAGCCGTCCGACGGCTCAAGAGGACCGAAAGATCGCCCCAAGATCGCCCAAGAGGCCTCCAAGATGGCCCCAGAACGGCCCAAGAGGCCCCCAAGACGGCCCCCAGATGCCCCCAAAACGGCCCTGGAGCATTCCAAGAGGGCCCCAAGTCGGCCCAGAGAGGCCCCCCAAACGGCTTCCGACGGCGTCCGACGGCCAGGAGCCCACCAAGACGGCCGAAGATGGGGCCCAAGACGGCCCAAAGAGGCCTCCAAGAGGGCCTCCAGGAAGGCCCGAAAAGGCCAAAATTATTGAATTTCCGAAGAGTTTTTGAAGGATTGTGGCATGTGTTTTTTTTCTGCCTTCCGACGGCCCGAGACGACCCAAGAGCCCCCAAAGATCGCCCAAGAGGTCTCCAGTGTGGCCCCAGAACGGCCCAAGAGGCCCCCAAGACGGCCCAGGAGGACTCTAAGACGCCTAAGACGGCCTCCAAGACGGCCCTGGAGCACCCCAAGAGGGCCACGAGATGGCCCAGAGAGGCCCCAACGGCTTCCGACGGCGTCAGATGGGCGAGGAGCCCACCAAGACGGCCAAAGAGGCCCCCGAGAAACCCCCAAAGGTCCAAGAGGCTCCCAGGAAGCTCCCAGGAGGCCCCAAGAGTGTCCCAAGAGGCTCCCAAGATGCCACCTCCTCCTCCTCCTCCTCCTCCTCCTCCTCCTCCACCTCCTCCTCCTCCTCTCCTCCCCCTCCTCCCCTACCCCCTCCCCTCCTCCTCCTCCTCCTCCGTCCTACCTCTCCTCCTCCTCCCTCCTCACTCCTCCTCCCTGCCCTCCTTCTTCCCTGCTCTTCCTCCTCCTCCTCCTCCTCCTCCTCCTCCTCCTCCTCCTCCTCCTCCTCCTCCTCCTCCGCTTCCTCTTGATATTCCCCGCCTTCCTCCCCCAAGTGTTCCCCGAAGGGTTTCCACAACGGTTGGGGGAGCACATGGCCCAATACCTTGGCAGAGCTTTTGCCACAACGCTCGGCCACATGGGCGATTCTAGAAGGCGGGGGGCGGCGGTGATTCGCCGTAGGCGTCTTCGATCCGCCGCCCCCTGCTGGCTTACCACAGGGGTGCCTGGCGTGCTAGATCCGTTCAATCTTGGTTCTTTTAGAAAAACTCCCTGGGCCTTCGTCAGGTCCCGCCAGCCATCCGAAAGGCCGCACAAGGCAGCATAAACCAACCCAACGTCCACAAATTACCCTGGCGACGTACCCAACCTCTGCGCAATGCGGGGCATTATACGGAGGTGATGACGTGGCATGGGCGCATATACTTCTGCGAGCGGCATTCGTGAGGCTCGCAGCCCCCCATGGATTGCCATGTCCCGCTCAGATCTGCCTGGTGCCTCGCTCCGCTGGACCCACCAGCAGCCCTCGAAAGCGGCGACAGTTTTGCAGATCGCAGCCCCCCAGGGACGGCGAGGTCCCGCTCAGGTCCGCGCGGGGCTTTACTCCGCAGGACCCACCAGCAGCCCTTTCGCAGATCGCAGCCCCCCAGGGACGGCGAGGTCCCGCTCAGGTCCGCGCGGTGCCTCACTCCGCAGGACCCACCAGCAGCCCTCGAAAGTGGCGACAGCTTGGCATATCGCAGCCCCCCAGAAACAGCGAGGTCTACCTCAGGTCCGCGCGGTGCCTCACTCCGCAGGACCCACCAGCAGCCCTCGAAAGGGCGACAGTTTTTGCAGATCGCAAGCCCCCCAGGGGCGGCGAGTCCCACTGAGAACCGCGCGGTGCCATCAACTCCGCAGGACCCAACCAGCAGCCCCTCGTAAAGAGCGACAGTTTCACAGATCGCAGCCCCCCAGGGACGCGCCGTTCTCCGCTCAGGTCCGCGCGGTGCCTCACTCCGCAGGACCCACCAGCAGCCCTCGAAAGTGGCGACAGTTTCACAGATCGCAGCCCCCCAAGGACGGCGAGGTCCCGCTCAGGTCCGCGCGGTGCCTCACTCCGCAGGACACACCAGCAGGCCTCGAAAGTGGCGACAGTTTCACAGATCGCAGCCCCCCAAGGTTGGCGAGGTCCTGTTTGGATCCGCGGTGAGTACCCTCTCTGCTGGCCTCCCCAGCAGCCCTCGAAAGTGGCGACAGTTTCACAGATCGCAGCCACCCAGGGATGGCAAGGTCCTGTTTGGATCCGCGGTGAGTACCCTCTCTGCTGGCCTCCCCAGCAGCCCTCGAAAGTGGCGACAGATTCACAGATCGCAGCCCCCCAGGGATGGCGAGGTCCTGTTTGGATCCGCGGTGAGTACCCTCTCTGATGGCCTCCCCAGCAGCCCTCGAAAGTGGCGACAGTTTCACAGGTCGCAGCCCCCCAGGGATGGCGAGGTCCTGCTTGGATCCGCGGTGAGTACCCTCTCTGCTGGCCTCCCCAGCAGCCCATCGAAAGTGGCGACAGTTTTCACCCAGTCGCAAGCCCCCCAGGAGACGGCGAGCCCGATTGGATCCGCGGGAGTACCTCTCTCCTGCTGGCCTCCCCAGCAGCCCTCGAAAGTGGCGACAGTTTTCGCAGATCGCAGCCGGCCCCAGGGAACGGCGAGGATCTGTTTGGATCCGCCGGTGAGTACCCTCGTCTGCAGGCCGATTCCCCCCAGCAGTCCTCGAAAGTGGCGACAGTTTCACAGGTCGCAGCCCCC
>CAUYUJ010006317.1:0-54510 GCA_963575745.1 Prorocentrum cordatum | reverse complement strand
TGCACCTTCTTGCTGCCGTCCGCCGTGGTGCAACACACACACACACACACACACTCATACGTACACGCATACACACACACACTATTTTCCTCCAGCGGCGAGGTGACGACACCGTCACGACAAGTTAAGCAAGGACACGCTCAAGATGACTTTCCTTTTGCGTATCAGATGGGTGGACTGGATGGTGGCAGCCGGTCGCAGCAAAACGTGGGAACACGACGGGGAAAAACACACACGCACACACAAACACACATACACACACAACAGACACAAAATTAACACACAATCACAGAGAACGGAGGGAAACCGAAAACTCACGTGGAAAACGTGGGGAGACAGGAACACGAAGGAAGAGGAGACACGCGGAGGCGGAGAGAAATACCCAGAGAGGAAGACAGGCACGGGTACGGAAACAGTAGAGTGAGATACAAAAATATACTGAGAGGAAGACAGTGTAATAAAAAAAAAAAAAAAAAAAAAAAAAAAAAAAAAAAAAAAAAAAAAAAAAAAAAAAAAAAAAAAAAAAAAAAAAAAAAAAAAAAAAAAAAAACGCCGACACTTCGGCGTGTGGGAGACGCTTTTCTGTGTTCGTCGTCGTCGTCCTTGTCGTCGTCCCGCTCCCCCCCCTCTCCCTGGGCCCTCCTCCTCTAACGATCCAGCCCAGCGGAGATCCGCCGACCCCCGTCGGGTGTGAGACTGCCCCCTTCCCCCGCAATCTAGGTGGTGCAGTCTACCTGGGGCAATAGATGATGTGAAATATACGCTGTGCCACCTTTGTGAAGAAATAAATGCTGCAACATGTGTGGTGCAACATATGTGGTACCATCGATGTGGTGCAACACATGTTATACCATGTATGCTGTGCAATAGGTGTGGTGACATGTGTGTTGTGCGACCTATGCGGTGCAAACTATGTGGTGGAAGATATGCGGTGCAAAACGATGGGGGTAATATATATATATATATATATATATGTATGTGAATACATATGTGTCGGGCACTCCATCTTGCGTCACTCAAGTGATGCAATATATGTGGTGCAGTCTACGTTGTCCAATATATGCTGTGGAGTCCATGTGGTGCAATATATGTGGTGCTATCTGCGTGGCGCAGTACAATATATGTGGAGCGAACTATGTGGCGGCGTCAAGGCTGCGACAGGGCCGACAGGGTGGCGACGGCGGCAACATAGCCGCCAGACGGGCAAACAGGCCCAGAAGACAGGCGGCGACGAGGCGGCGACGGAGAGTCGACGATGGCACCACAGCCGCCAGCCCAGCAGACAGGCCCAGTTCCTCAGATCCGAAGTAAGAATCCATGAGTACAAGTACCATTTGGGGAATGATGGTAAAGACCAGGATGAGGTACAGTTGGAGCTCGACCACAGGAAACCTTCCACAAGTGAGCGAGCAACGACATATGTACATGTACGCCCTCCGCGATCTTGAGTGCACGAACGTCCTCGTTCAAATGCCCTCCAGGGGAAGCTATCCGCGTACGTGTACATATGTTGCTGGCCTCTGAACAAGAAACCCAACCCTGAGACCCCAGGACGTCGAGTGATATTTGGTGTGGGAACGTCACGGCTTCCATCACAAAACCATCGAAATCCAAGAAACTCAGGGCAACCTGGAGGCAAGCAGGGTGTTTCTTGGCATAGGTTCCACTGTAGGAACACCAGAGGCCCAAGGCTTCACGGATCGCACTATCGTCTGCGGCAGCTGTCGACCAGCTGCTCGCTGTACCACCCTCACATCCTCCACCTCAGGTTCTTCGCCCTCCCAATTTTCAATATGATATCGAATCCACGTGTCTGTCGTCCTTTGGGGGGGGGGCATCGGACCTTCACCTCAACACATCGACCCCATCGTTGACAACGCTGCTGAAGCTGCTTCTGCCCTCCGCGTGTCAATACAGGACGGCTCAGCTCGTACATTGGCACGTTGTCCCCTGCCTCGGGGATCGACACGTCATGTCATACAGAATGCACTCGTAACAGACCGTAGTGAGTGGTAAGCACGTGGAATACAAACTTAAACGAACAAACTGGCACGACGCAAACGAACGCCACGCATAAATGCAAGTTGCGTACATGAAGATTGGCAAAGAGCACGCCAGCCTCTTGGCCATACATTGGTTCGGGAGAAGCCTCGCCGGCGAAAATTCAATCAGGTCGACGTGAAAGAGAAGGCGTCACATGGAGAATATGAACGATGCATAGAAAGCAGCAGACACTTAGAAAGAATTGTCATCAGGGCACGCGGAAAAAAACGGTGTTTACCAATAAGAGATAGGAGGGCAAACACGCGAGCCGTGAAGCCAGCAGATGCTACATACGCATCGAAGACGAAGGAATGCGGAGCAAGTCGTTCGAAAGGACACTTCGTGGCAGCCGATGCGCAGAGACCGTTCTATTTGTCGTCAAAGCGCTCACGTATCCGAAAATTGATTTGGGGGGCACTTCAAAGGTAAGCAGAACATGCTATCACGAGTAAGCAACCGAAAACCTGCTGGTAGCCCACCTCAACCAATACGCCATCGGGCCATGAGGAAAAAAACGTGCTTGTGCGCACCCCTTAATACATCTGAGGAACCATTCTCAAATAACAAAAAGCAACAAGTTCTCAAAGAATGGAACGACGTAAACGGAATACGGAATGGCAATCAGCAAAGGGGGTCCCGAATGTTCGCATTCTGAAACCTTGGGAATGCAGCGAGCATGGTGGTTCGATGCATCGACCTTAAAACGCGACATACGCGGCAGCACTACACAAATACAATACACTACACTTGTCCCACATATGGGTGTCTACATAACTGCGTTATGTGTGGCTAGCGTGCCGAGGGGGTCCTAACAGCTTAATCGAACACACATGCCAACTCGATCAGGAAGAAGGGTTTACTGACTACGGCCGAGATACCCTGCTGCACCAAGCCAAAAGAAACAAAGCTGCATTGAAACCAAATCGCGTTCGAATCTTCCTCGCAGCGGTCAAACATGGGCTAACCATGGTGCCCGCAAATGATCGAAGCAAAACAAGACAAACCAAGCAGCATGGCTTCAGTAGGAGAACAAAATTAAAACGGCGGCATGCTCTGGCCAGCCCGTAGAGAGGGCACTAGTCCATTCCCAACCAAGGAAGATCTCCGCCAACGTGTCATCGACACGCTGGAGCGTGCTAGAATACCTGGTGACGGTCTGACAGGGCTGCTACATTGAAGGGGCCCTGGGACACACAAATAAATACACACAAATAAAAATATTCCCCATATTTTGCCATGTTTTCTGGGTTTTTGTCTTCCCGCCCAATTCCCATATCTTCCCATATTTTCCTGGGAATCGACGATTAAGTGTGTCTGTGTGTTTTTGTCCCCTCCTGATACATGTTCAAGCCCAAGCAGACTGTGCGGAAAAGAAAACGCCCTCTGCACGTCTGTGACAGAAGTTTCCACAAGTTCATGTGATTGACAAAACCCCATCCCCCTCGAAAGTGGCGACAATTTCGCAGATCGCAGCCACCCAGGGACGGCGAGGTCCCGCTCAGTCCCGCGCGGTACCTCATTCCGCAGGAACCACCAGCAGCCCTCGAAAGTGGCGACAGTTTCGCAGATCGCAGCCCCCCAGGGACGGCGATGTCCCGCTCAGGTCCGCGCGGTGCCTCGCTCCGCCTGAACGTTGTTGGCTCAAAAGACGGGCCCGAAACCGCTCCGCGCCAGACCGTGTAATCGATCGCACGGGATGCACCTTCACGCGGGGAGGAAACTACTCCGCCTAGTCCAACGACTCCGCAGAAACGCAGTCCTTGCGATCCTGGCTGGAGGACACCTCTCGTCACGACGACGCCTGTGAGTCCTCTGTGTTCTCTCCGGCGCGGCACGAAACTGCCGCAGGGAGCAGCAGGAGACGTGACCCGTGCCCCCAGGCACTGCCCGAGGCGACCTGGGCCCGGGTCGCCCCCGACTGCTTGCTCGCCGCTCTGGCGCGCCACGGGGGCCTTCTGGGCCCCGCGAGGGGTTCCCCGGAGGCCGTCTCGGCCTCCATCGACGAAGCTGGAGGCACCACCTCCCCCGAGAGCCGACGAGGCAAAAAAGACAGCATCGCAACCAGGTCAAGGCTTAGGTCGGGCATGTCCCTCCACAGGCGGAGCTGGGGCGAAAACGTAAAACCGACTCAACAAACACGCCAAAAATAGCCCCAAGTTGCTCGAAACCTCGTCCCCAGACCACGCTTTTACCGTGTCTGGACATTCCTCCCGTGGAGGCGCAGGCCCGATGTGAGTCGAGGCCCGAGCGCCGGACCCCATCGTTCTGCGCCCCTTCTCGCGCCCGATCGATACGTGGCGGCCGGGGACCCCAGACCGGGCGAGAACACGCCGGTGGTGCAAAGATGCGCAGCGCCGTGACCTCGGGGATCGCCGCGGCGGCCCGCGTCGCTCGGCTCTCGGGTCGTCACGCAGCTCGCCAGCGGCCGCTCGGGACGACCTGGGCACCTCCAGATCGCTCTCGGGAGAGGGCCCGGGACGGCCCAGGAGGCGCACGGGCGACCACCGAGGCGGCCCAGGAGGCCTCCAAGAGGTCCTTCCGGAAGAGCCGAAGGTGCCAAAATCATTGATCTCCCTTTGGTCTTGAATGGGTTTTGGTACTTGCTTCAAAGGAGACTCCCGACGCCGCCAGACGGCCCAAGAGGCCCCCAATGTTGCCCCACGATCGCCCAAGCGGCCTCCAAGATGGCCCCAGGACGGCCCCAGAGGCTCCCACGACAGTCTTGAAAGCGCCCGAAGACGGCCTAAGCGGCCCCCAACACGCCCAGGATGGCCCTCAAGACGGTACTGGAGCGCCCCCTGAGGGCCCAAGACGACCCAAAGAGGCTCCCACGACGGCTTCTGCCGGCGTCAGACGGGCCAGGAACGCCACAAGAGGGCCAAAGAGGCCCAGAGAAGACCGCCGAGAGGCCCAAGAAGGCCCCCAATAAGCGTCCTAGAGGCCCCCAGGAGGCTCCCGGAAGCTCCTATGAGGTCTCATCCTCCTTCTCCTAATCCTCCTTTTTCCTTCCTCTCCTCGTCCTCCTCTTCCTCCCCCAGACAAGTTCCCCAAGGGCTTCCACAACGGTTGGGGGAACGCATGGTCCAATAGCGTGGCCAAAAGTTGCCAAAGACTGTTGGCCACATAGGCGTATAATAAAAGGTAGGGGGCGGAGGTGATTCGCCTAAGGCGACTTTATATATATACAAGACATGCTTATTTTTCCTCATGTTGGCCATGCCCTGCGCATTCTCCCCATCATCCTCAGCTCTTTTGCGGAGGCTCCTCCTTAAAGGGCCTCTAGGGGCCTCAAAAGTTGTTTCAAGCTTTCTAAAGACCTTCTGGAGAACTCCTGGGGGCCTCTGGGGGCTTCCTCGGGCCACCCTGCCTCCAACCGCGGTCTCCCTGAACGACCGGGTCACGATTTAGAATGCTTCGGAGGGTGTCTTGGGGCCATCTTGGGCCGCCATGGGGCTCTCTGAGGACCATCTTGGACCCCTGTTGTGCCGTTGTGGGGCTCTCTTGGACTGCCTGAGAGCCCTTTCGGATGGTTGTGGGGCGTTTTGGGAGCCTCCCAGGCAGCTTCGGACGCCCAGAAGATCGCCGTCTTGGAGCGTCGGGAAGCCGAAAAGAGGAGAACCCCAAAATTCACCAAAAACCAACAAAAATCAATAATTTGTACGTCTTGGGGCCTTCTTGGGAGTGCTCTTGGAGGCCTCTTGGGACGTTTCGGGACGATCTTTGGGGGTATGACGGCTTCTTGGGGGGTCGTCGTGGACCGTATTGGGGCTCTCTGGGGTCGTTTTGGGAGCGCGCCACGCCCTGCGAGACCCGGGGTGCCGCTTCGAGGCCCGTCCGGAGGGTCCCAAAACCCCAGATCCCGGGAGTCCAGTTTTAGGGGGGGGGGTCCCTCCGCCCGGGCTTACAAAAACATAGGAAGAAGATATGTATATAGAGATGTGTATATATATATATATATATATATACATCTATGTATGCATATATACACATATATGTGTGTATATGTATATATGTGTTATGTATGGTCATGAACATGTGTATATTTATACATATATCTATATATATGTGTGTGCACCTGTATATATATATATATATATATATACATATATGTGAATGTGTGTATATGTATGTGTGTATGTATGTATGTATGTGTATATGTATGTGTGTATGTATGTATGTATGCATGCATGCATGCATGTATGTATGTATGTATGTATGTATGTATGTATGTATGTAGTAAAAGTATGTGTACATGAGTGCATGTGTGTATGTATGGATGGATGTTTGGATGGATGGATGGATGAATGGATGTGTGTATGTATGTTTGTGTGTATGTGTGTATGTATGTATGTATGTGCATACACGTTTGGACACAAACACCAATATATGATTGCATGCATACATGCATGCAGATGCAGGTGTGCAGAAAAAGCAAGATGCAAGCATACATGCATGCATGCACACATACATAAATGCATACATACACAAGTGCATACATACATGCAGATATACAGGTATGTATGCATACAAACATGCATGCATACATCCATACATACATGCATGCATGCATGCGTGCATGCATACATACGTACATCCATACGCACGTACGTACGTACACGCATGAATGCATGCATACATACATACACAGACACACACAGACAGACAGCCAGCCAGCCAGCCAGACAGACAGACAGACAGGCAAACAGACAGACAGGCATAAATGCAGAACAGCATGCATACATGCATACGTACATGCATGCCTGTATACATATGTGCAGACATGCATGCATGCTTACATGGATACGTAAATGGTTGCGCACGCATGTAGATGCAAGTGTCTACACATGGATATACGTACTGGTGTGAAAGTAGGTATAAAGATGCACAAGTACACATCCAACGGTGAATGCATATAGACATGCATACACGTATATACATATGCACATGGCTTCAAATGAATACGCGTGAATATGTATACGCATGAATTTCGACACACATACATGCATGCATGCATACATGCATACACGGAAAACAAATAATCATGCACTCATTAATCCACGTACCCATGCATATGTGCATATATATATATATATATATACACATACACACAGACATCGGTACAGAATGCATGAGCCCGTCGTTATTCGTCTGAATCGGCCTTCAAGAAGGGGAGCGAGGGTCAGACCCAGGGGCCACCAGAAATGGATCCAGGATGCAAAGCGACGCGATTGCTCCGTTCAGAACCGAAATGCAGCATGCAGCTAATTACACAGGCCGAGCTCATCCACACCCACACCCAGCCCTCATTTCGACGCCAGTGTGGTCAAGGAGGCGATGAGCACGCAGGAGTTCTGGTTGGTTGTAAAGTCGGTTCGACTTCGCTTTCCTCATATCCCTGAAGGCCCTCGCCTGGCACTAAAATTCTCTACGTTCCCACTGCCTGCACTGTGCAATGGTGACAGGTAGTTATCAAAATCGTTGGCGTCCTTCTCGCAGTCCAATGACGGGCCAAGCTCTGACTGGGGCAGAGAGGGAGGCAGAGGGACTGGTGGAGAATGACCCTGAGAACCTCGCCAGCATGTGAACTTCGGGAACCGCAATTGCATCTACATGCTGAGTCCTCGCTGTGCTTCGACGTACCCACTGTTGTTCCCCTCGCGTAGAACTCTGAGACCGTTCCCATCCACTCCTCCTCTGGGCGCACTTCAGGAGCGAGCTGCAAGGGAAGGGTGGGTGGGCGGGGTTGGGGAAATACGATGGTAGCGATGACAAACCCCCTCAACCCTACACCCTTCCACGCCCTCCCCCATCCCCGTCAACTCCTCCTCCTCCTTATCCCCCTCCGCCTCATTCTCCTCCTCTTCTTCCTCCTCCTCCTCCTCCTCTTCCTCCTCATCATCATCACCACCACCACCACCATCACCACCAGCATCATCATCAGCAGCAGCATCAGCAGCAGCAGCATCAGCATCAGCAGCAGCAGCAGCAGCAGCAGCATCATCATCATCATCATCATCATCAGCGCCATCATCATCAGCATCAGCATCAGCAGGATCAACATCATCAGCATCATCATCACCATCACCATCATCATCATCAACATCAACAACAACGTCTCCGTCGTCTCCCTCGTTCCCCAACCCTCCTCCTCCACCTCCGCCTTCTCTCCCTCCCCGTCTTCGCCCCCCACCTTTTCCCCTTATTCCTGCCGTCCCTTTTCCTCCGCAGCCTCCAGCTGTTTCTTCATCCCTCCCTATCCTTCCTCCTCCACCTCCTCCTGCTCCTCCGCCGCGACCTCCGCCTCCGCCTCGGCCAAATGATCCTCCTTCTGCTCACTCATCCTGTTCCTCCTACTCCTCCTCCTCGTCCTGTACTTCTCCTTTTCCTCCTCCTCCTCCTACTCCTCCTACTCCTCCTCCTCCTCCTCCTCCTCCTCCTCCTCCTCCTCCTCCTCCTCCTCCTCCTCCTCCTCCTCCTCCTCCTCCTCCTCCTCCTCCTCCTCCTACTCCTCTCCTCCTCCTCCTCCTCCTCCTCCTCCTCCTCCTCCTCCCTCCTCCTCCTCATCCTCCTCCTCCTCCACTTCCTCCTCCTCCTCCTCCTCCTCCTCCTCCTCCTCCTCCTCCTCCTCCTCCTCCTCCTCCTCGCCCTCCTCACCCTCGTCTTCCGCCCCCACCGCCGTCAGGAGCCTGGCGCAGGCGCTGGCTTGGACTGGCGCCGGCCCCCGCGGCTGCCGAGCCGAGGCGGCTGCGCAGAGTGGCGCGCCGGACGGCCCCGCCGAGCCCGAGCCCCGCGGCGCGAGGGGAGCCGCAGGGTCTCAAGGTCTGAAAGAATTGGGGCATTAGCGTTTTAGTGCTTTTGGGTGTCATGGTATCAGGGCTTCAGGGTCGGAGGGCTCCAGGGTCTAAGGGCTGCAGGTATCTAGGGCCATCGGGGATTCGGGGCTAAAAGCGCAGGTGAATCAGGGTGTCAGCCGTGTCTTAAGGTCTTGAGGTCTCAGAATCCTAGGAACTTGGCGTCTTGGAGGCTTCTAGTTATTCGCGGATATGGTTATTCGGACCTTCGTGCCGCATTGTCAGTGGTCCGTAGAGCGTCAGGGTCTGACAGCTTGAAGGCCCAAGGGCATTGGATATCCAGGGTCTTGAGGCACTATCGTTTTACGGACGCTGGGCCATAGGGTCTGGAGGCCTCAGGGCATGGGGGAGCGCCAGGGTCTGAGGGTCTCAGGGCCTTGAGGTCTTAAACATTTCGGGCCCTAGAACCCAAGGGTCGTCTTGTCTAATGGCGCTAAGGCATGAAATTATCAGGCTACGAGTGCCCGAAGAATTCAGGACCCTAGAGTTCGACGGCCCTACCGTCTCAGGATAGTGAAATCGTAGGGCCCATGAGATTAGGGCATCGTGGCCTTAAGGCGGTAGGACCCCAAGGTATCCGTGCACTAGTGCCTCAGTGTCCTAGGCCTTCGGATTCGGGGGTCTTCGGGCACTCGGGGCATGGGAGTTTATTGCTTCACGGCCCTAGGGTCTGGGGGTCCCAGGGCATTACAGCTTTGGGCTCGCATGTTCAATGTGTGCAAGTGTCTCAGGGTCTCGAGTTCTCGAGGTCTTGGCGTCTGGGGCCATCGAGCCTTAGGGCGGTTGGGCCTCAGGATCCTAGAGCCTTGGCACATTGGCACAATAGTGCCTGAGAGCCCCAGCGCCATTTGGAATTAATGGATTCGGGCCTTCGGGCCCGAGAGTGCTAGGGTCTTCGGGCTGCAAGGTCAAGGCGCCCAGGAGTCCCCCGTCCTTCAGGTCTTCAAGCTCGAAGGACTCGTGGCGCTAGTGTCGAAGGGTTTTAGGGCCTCGGGGACTGTGGGGCTGGAGGGTCTTCTGTTCATTGGGTCAAAGGGCAATAGGGTCCGAGGGCCTTGGGGGGCCGCGGTCTCACCGCCCCAAGGCCTCGAGGGCCTTGGAAGGTCGGGGCATTCGGTTCGCAAGGCCCCCGTGCAGCCGGCCTTGAGATCATGGGATCGGAGCGTCTTAGGAAGAGGCCGGCGCTTGAAACCCCCCAGGGCAGCATGGGCCTCTTGCCGTTTCTCAGGGGTTTACTGTCCGTGGGAATTGGGGTCACAGGGCATCCATATGTTCGGGGGCATCGGGGTCTCACGCTTGCATGGCATTTGGGCCTCGGGCTTGCAAGTCTTACGGCAGTGACGCCCCGAGGTCTCGGGATTCCGCGGGTGCCCGGTTGTCCATGGCTGAATTTGTTCGGATTTCACGGGGCCCTGGGGTCTCAGGGCGTTAGGGATTCGGGAAAGCTGGGCCTGTGAGTTAGAGGCAAAGGGCCCCTGTGTTTCCGGGCAGTGCTGCACGCGGGTCCGACGGCCACGAGGCCCTGGGCCATTCGGGCCGCAGGGTCGCGAGGCCCCATGGGCCGCCCCAGGGCCCCGTGCCCGTCGGGCGCGGCCCCGGGACATTGCGATCTCAAGGCTATATGAAATCAACTATTTGGGGGATTACGGCTTTGAGGCTCTAGGCTCGAGAGTCTAAAGGTGGCAGAGTCTTGGAGTCCTTGGGTTGAACTGTCAGGGGGCCTCAGGATCTTCGCGCGCTATGGGCATTGAGAAATTGGGGCGACAGCGGTTTGGGCATCTAGGGTCTCAGGGTCTGGAGCCCACCGTTCCCAGAGTAAGATGGCCCTAGTGATTAAGGGCCCACGGGTCATGGGGCCGCCGGGCCATAGGGCATCAGTATCGCAGGACATTTGGACCACAACACCATGAAGTCCCATAGTATCAGGGTCTGAAGGATTTGGGTTTCCACGCCGTTGTGGCATTGGGGCCCGAGGGTTCTAGTAGGGCCTTGCAGCATTGGGGCATCGGGCTCCTGGGTTGCTGAGAGAGCAGGGTCCTAGATCGATACGGTATGGGAGCCGCGAGGACCCAGGGCACTTGGGCATTGGAGTGTCGGGGCCTCGGATGCTGAGATCATCAGGGTCTTAGGGCAATCAGACATCGGGGTCCTAAGGTTGTCAGGCTTCTGGTTTCAGGGCCTGAGGGCCCCAATGCACTGTGCTCCCACGGTCGCAGGGTCTGCAGGCATCCAGAGCCCCGGGGCGTCGGGGTGTTAGGAGCTGAAGTCTTACGGCCTCAAATGATTTTCGGGCATCAGGGCCTCGCGGCGCCAGGGTCACGGGGTCCTAGGGTTCTACGGTACTGCCTATGCTGCTGAAGATCTTAGTAAGCATGAAACCTCTGTAGCTGCTCTGAATATCGACACTTAGACCATAAACAATACGGTTGCACAAACAGTTGCAGAGAACATATAGCTATTCGATCATGGATCGAGTAGGAGACTCCATTCAGGGTTATTGAGCTCTAGACTTTTACTTACGATGTTGTTGGCTTGATTGGTGCAAATTTCCGCTCAATAGCTGTTCCAAATCATTATATCAAGTTCACAAACCAAGCGGTTTCTAATGAAAAACTTGCAGAATTCGAACAGTCTTTCGACCGTAGCTCCAGTAGAAGACCGAACACAGGCTTCTCGAGGCTCTAGACTGGTGCTTTCGGTGCTGCTGAACCAATTGGTGTACATGAGACCGCTGTAGCTGCTTTGAATCTTGAGATTCAGTCCATAAATCGAACGCACACACACAGTATGGTCTCAGAGCGAGTACCCGCAATTTACATTGTGTCTTTTCAAACCCCGCTCGACCTGGGATGGACTTGGCGAGCAGGAGAAAGATCAAGGTTGTCCGGAGCAAATACCCCAACAAAGACAAATTGTCATACATATTCTTAGTGAAGTTCCAACGAGGCAAGTGTCACTTATTTGCCCGCCGAAATTGTTCAAGCCAACTAGCCCAGAAGTGCTCCTGCATTACTCTTTAACTTCTGCTGCTTTTCTACCTGGGAAGCTCTACGACGAACTGCTGCGACCTCGGCAGATCGTGAAACACCTCCGATCTGAGCCGATCGAAACGGCCTCGACCTGAGCAGGTCATAAAACTGCTCAAACCTGCGTACGTCGTAAAACCCGAGGTGGTGAAACTGCTCCGACACGCGTGCAATCCAAAACCAGAGGGCAGGGCGCCCAAAGGGCGTAAAAAGGCCTGGCGAAGTACTCTGGACGGACCTGGAAAGAGCTTCCGAAGGACCTCCTGGTGAGCTTCCTGGCACGCGCATTGGAAAACGCTTGGAGAGGACCTTCGGGACACGCTGCAAAGTCAAGCGAATTCCGCGGCTCCGGCTTCTTAATCTCGAACCATCTTAGCTCTCTGCGAACTAACCAGAATTGGGCGCCGGCGATAAACCTTCAACCCGGTTATTGCTTGGACCCTCGTAGAGCTCCTTGAAAATGCCCGGATACCTCATAGAGACCTAAGAGAGTTCCACATTAAGAAGCCGGAGCCGCAGGGTAGCCCTGGAGATCGTTCTGGCAACGGCCCAGGCTCCCCAGCGCGCCGCGTTTGAACTTGCAGCGAGTTCCGGCGAGTCTTTTCTAACCGTTTCCCACTACGCGCGCCCAGAAGCTCTCCAGAAGGTCATTCGGAAGCTCTCGCCAGGTCCTCCCAGAGTTCCTCGCCAGGCATTTTTCACGCCCTTCGGGCGCCATGCTATCCGGGTGTAATATTGAAGGAGCTTTCTGGTTGTAGCTTCTTCTGCGCCTAGCGACTGGCTCAGTTGCGGCGGCATTGCAGCTTCTGGAACTTTTAACAGCAAGCGCAGAATGATCAACTGCTCAGGTGAAACTACTCGATAAACACATAGAACGTATCTTTTTAATCTGGACCCATGCCCTCGACGCTGTTGACTCGACGCTCTTCATTGCTGTGCATGGAGCTCTGCAGCTGAATACGGTACCAAATTTGTAAACCGAGCACAGGCTATACAAGATTGAAGAGTGAGAATATTTGTTGGGGATAGCTCGAGATCGATACCTAGCTCAGGCCTTCCGAGACTGTAGCCCACTCTCGCTTTTGCTGGATCGATGCATCTGATCGAGCTCTTCAACACCTTCAAATATTGAGATGAAGTCCGCAAGCCAAACGCACGCAAAAAAAGATGCAGAGGGCGGGTAAATGTCCCGTCATAGCTCGGGTGGCAGACCGACCTCAGACTCCCCGATGTTATACACAAACTCTCGATGCTGCTGAATCGATGAGCGCAACTGGGAGCTCTGCAGCTGCACTGAAACTCGAGACGAAGTCCTGGAGGCTGACGCGTGCCAAGGAACATTCTGGGGTGCAAAAAAAAGTTCGGTCATACCTCGGATACGACATCGCGCCTTCCTCTCTAGGCTCTGAACCAACGCCTCTGACGCTTCTGAAGTGGTTCGCATGACTGAGAGTGTCGCAGCTGCTCTATCTCAAGATCTTGTGCGAGCCCAGCGCATGCAAAACCAAGAAAACAGAGTTCGAATATGGATTCGGCCGCGTCGAGTAGGAGACCGACATCAGGCTTCTTTCTCTCTAGATCAAGATGGATACGTCGGACGCTATGTAACAAGATATCATGCCTCGGTGCTCCGTAGCTCGCCTGCATCTCGAGTTAGATCGAGCGAACTCGGTTTTCTGCCAGGTATGAATATCAGAAATTGGTTCCCAGAAGTGAATCAATAGAGATATTGCAGGTTGGGCCCCGATGTTTGCAATGGCAGATTCCAAAGAATTCAAAGCTCAATGGAAAATCTGAAAAAAAAAATACTTACCAGATGTTTCTGAAAACATGGAGAAAAAAAAAACAGATATCATCACTGTGCCCGTTCTGACCCAGTCGACCAACTAGCTCCCCCTTGCACCCGAACTCCGCGTAGCCCATCGTACCGAAGATCTACTGGGCGCCAGAGGTAAACTCAACCTAGTTTTTTGCAGCTTTGCGAGGGACTCAGCAGGCCCTAGAGCCCAGTCCAAGCACAGGCGGCACACGCCGAAGGCGCGGCACTCAGAAGGGCGCCAGCCTAATGCGACGACGATCAACACAAGAATGCACGCAAGACAAGCATACACACAAGGAGGGGGGAACTGATCAGTCAAACCTACGCGAAGAAGGCGTTCAAGACACGAGGGAGCACACAAATAATGCATTCCACGGCAGACCCCGCGGCATCTGTGACTGTGGACCCGTCATCCAGAAAAAATGCTGGTGTGAAAACCTCGTGTATGATCTGAAGACTGTCTGAGAAAGACGAACATTCCGATAACTGGGAGCACTTAGATCTCAAAAAAATTGAATCCACGCGCCACAACTTCCTCCCAAACGGCACACGCCTCCCCCATCAAAGCCAGCCCTGATGAGGCGGGGTTCATACCGCGACTGTTCGTGTGATCGAAGCGTGAGATGCTCTGTTTGGGACTGTTGACCCCGTCGGGCCCCGTGCACAAGAAGATGTGCCACCTCATCACAGTCCCGAAAGAGGAGAAAAAAAACACAAACTTTTTTTTTGGAAAACCAAAAAAAAAAAAACTGAGGAGACAAAGATATTCGGGAAAAAAGCGGAAGCATCGTAATTCTCAAGGCGGCGGCCCGCCCCGACCGATTTGCGTCCATCCCAACGTGACGTCTCGACTGAGACCAATCTCGACGGTGGCGATGACACGAAGCTCACGCTAACCACCGCTAAACCATAAATACTAAAAGG
This sequence comes from Prorocentrum cordatum, assembly GCA_963575745.1. NCBI lineage: Eukaryota > Dinophyceae > Prorocentrales > Prorocentraceae > Prorocentrum > Prorocentrum cordatum. The sequence continues at coordinate 39,847 of CAUYUJ010006317.1, read as the reverse complement.
TCATCGAATATTTAATGTGATTGTCTAAGGTTCTCATTTCGACCCCCTCAAGCGTGCGATTTGATGTATTGTATCATTCTTCTGTGGAGAAATCCACTTGACTCCGTCACTGGCCTATCTTCTCCTCACGTACGCGACCATAGAACAAATACTCATATAATGGATAGTTTTGAATATTCCTAGATTCAGATACGATTTCGGGCGTGCAGGTTACCTCTCGCCATTGCCTATAACTTATCCGATCTTCCGAAACAGATGTAGAGTTCATCAATGTCTGCTACGAATATACGAAGCTGCAAAGCTTACAGAAAGAAGCTACGTAATTACAGCAGATAAAGAAAAAATTAAACGGCTCACCGCAAAGACATGTCCGGAAAGCTGGCAGACGCCTAAAAAGGTCGCAGAAGCCGCAGGGAGGAGAGCCTCGGCGCTGAACGCTGCTCAGCATGTCCCCAAAGAAGCTCGAAGGCCAGTCAAACTATAGACATAAAATCTCCAATAGCCTGTAGTCTGCATTTGGGAACTGTTTTGACTGCCTTGGGGAGCCATTCGATAATTGACACTCTGCAAGAAAATCTCACTTTCATTCCCCGCAATGACCTATAGAATGGGTTTCGTTGTCTTTGTGCCTGTGCTCCATACCGTTAAGAGGTCTATCATGAAAGAAATCTGAATATTTCTGCATTGTCATTATTGCCGAAGAACCCTACGAGACACGGACAAACTTGTTGTCAACGGCTCGCCGTCAATCTGAATGAACACTGCTGGGGGCCTCGCGGGGCTTCGCAATCCCGGCCGCGGCCGTAGCTGCGCAGCCGCAGGCAGCTGCAGCCGCCGCTGCGCATTTGCGTAGTCCGAAAACCTGGTCAGCAGAGCGCCATTCGAAGTGCCGGGCACGCTGGGCAGACCACGGCCACGGCCACGGCCACGGCCACGGCCACGGCCATGGCCACGACCACGCCCAGTCACGGCCACGGCCAAGGCGACGGCCACGGCCAGCACGGCCACGGCCACCACGGCCACGGCCACAGCCAGCATGGCCACCACGCCCACGACCACCACGCCCACGGCGGCCACGGCCACGGCCACGGCCACCACGGACGCGGCCACCACGGCCACGACCACGGCCACGGCCACGGCCACGGCCACAGCCAGCCGCCGTGGTCACGGCCACGGCCACGGCCACGACCACGACCACGACCACGACCACGACCACGACTACGGCATGACCACGGCCACCGGCCACGGCCAGCACAGCCACGGTCACCATGGCCACGGCCAGCACGGCCACGGCCACCACGGCCACGAACCACCGCCACGGCAACGGCCACCACGGCCACGGCCACCACGGCCACGGCCACCACAGCCACCACGGCCACGGCCACCACGGCCACCATGGCCACGGCCACCAACCACCACGGCCACAACACGGCCACGGCCACGGCCACCACGGCCACCAGTGTCACGGCCACCATGGCCACGACGCGGCCACGGCTACCAACGGCCACGGCCCGGCCACCACGGCCACGGCCACAAACGGCCACGGTCACCATGGCCACGGCGACCACGCCACGGCTACAGGCGCTGTCGGTTTTCTGGACTTACCTCGAGCTGTAGATGAGCTCAAAAGCTTAAATGCACACCTAATCGATCCAGAATCATCAGGCGTGTTCGTCTCAAGCATCTAGAGGTTCCCGGAGAGCTCTCTGAGAGCTATAGGGTTTTAGATTATAAGCCGGGCGGCGGTGGTGCCTGCCAGCAGCCCATCTTCGCCGGCCCAGAATCCCCGCAGAAACTTGTGTGAGGTCGCAGCGTGTCCGGGAGCGCTTCCAGCACGCGTCCACGCGTGCCTGCACGCGCGCCCGTGTGAGTGCCTCTTTGTTTTCCGGGTTTTGGACGCTACCAAATCTGAACTCGGTCTACTACCAGAGCTAGGCCGGGCTTGGGAGGTGCTGACGAGTTTCTTGATCGAGCTGCAGATGAACTGCAGAGCTCTTCGGCACAGCGATCAGAAAATCCACAGGCGCGCTAGTCAAAAGTATCTAGACGCCTGAACTCGGTCTGCTATCAGAGCTGCGTTCGAAAACATAGTCTTACTCTGCTATGTTTTTAGAGATAGTGGTGCGTTTATTGACTTAACTCGAGCTGCAGACGAGCTACAGAGCTGGTCGGCGCCGAATTCGAAAGCAAATCATGAGGCGCGCTAGTCTAAAGCATCTAGACACCTGAATTCGGTCTGCTATCTTGGCTGGGTCCGAAAATATACTCGTACTCTGCTACTGTTTTAGAGATGGAGATGGTGTGCTTGACTAAACTTGATCTGCAGACAAGCTGATGGAAATCAGAAGAAAATCATGGGCGCGCGAGTGCACAGCATCTAGACACCTGAATTCGGTCTGTGATCAGAGCGTTTCGAAAACCCATTCGTACTCTGCTAATTTGTTTCAGAGATCTTGATGTTTTTTGGCTTAACTCGAGCTGGAGATGAGCTAAATAGCTGTTTGTCACTCAGATCGGAAGGTAATTATGAGGAACGCTTGTCTAAAGTATCTAGACGCCTGAATTTGGTATGCGGCCAGAGCTGCGTGAGAAAAACTATTCGCACACTACGAAATTTTAGAAAGATGATGGAAACTTTCTTGAGTAACTCGAGCTGCTGAGCAGCAACTGAGCTCTTTGGCACATAGTCGCATGGAATTCATCAGACGCGCTAGTCTCTATTGACTGGGGGCCAGCGGTATACCGTCAACCAAGTTACCGCCGGGACCCTCGTAGAGCTCTGGAATGACGAAATAGTGCTCGGACGCCGAGAAATAATCTCAATTGTATATTAGCTTAAAGGAAAACTATGAACAAAAATTCGCAATGCGACATTATTCTCTCGAGCGTAGTTATACGACACTGAAAAACCTCAGAATTCAAGAGGCCGACGCGCTAAAATCTATTACACGCGCAGGAAAAACTGGAGTTGGGGAAAGAGGAGGAGAAGAAGGGGGGGAAGAAGAGAGAGAAAAAACAAAAAAAACAAAAAAAAAAAAAAAAAAAAAAAAAAAAAAAAAAAAAAAAAAAAAAAAAAAAAAAAAAAAAAAAAAAAAAAAAAAAAAAAAACCTCCAGGTTGCCACATTCTCCGCCCGGGCCGGGCGGGCCACTTGGTAGCGTCCAAAACCCGGAGAGCAAAGAGGCACTCACTGGCGCCGGCGGTAAACCGTCAACCTGGTCTGCGATGTCTGCGCTGGCCGATTCGAGCTCCCAAGGGAGCAGGCCAGGACACAGAGAATACTAACAGCGAAGCTGTACAGAGGCAGCGAAGCGGGAAGATTAAAGCGGCAAGATTAAGCAGCGAAGCTGCAAAAGAAGTGTGCAATCAGCGTATGTGTGCGCCTAAATCAACAACTCCCGACAATGAACTCTCAGATGCAGCAAGCTCCGCCTGGGTAACAGTACAATGGGAGGGGAGCGTGAAAGCACGCTTGGCAACACCGAGCTGCCAACGCTTGGCAGGAAGGCCAGGGGGAAGGGAAGCAGGGGATAAATTAGCAGAGATGAAAATGTCAATCACCCATTCGCACGATGTGCCTAACTCACATCTGCCACCATCAAGAGAGCCTCTCACCGCGTGTACACTATATTGACCCGAGCGAATAGATGAAAGTGTATCGAGATCCCACCGCACGTCAGATGAAGTATGCCCTTCTCTGGCCACATGTGTCTCGTGGTCCGCCTCTGTGTTCCCCTCCCGATAGACTCATTTCCAGATATCACGGCCCGCTTCAGGACTGTAGATCTGGAACTGCTTACACACGGAATACCGAATATTTTGCATGGCAGCAATTGTTTGGCTGTACCTTTCATTCAAGCATCTGTTTTTGCCCGTCAGCCAACGTGTTACACACTGGCTATCTCCCCTCATTTCTAAGGCCAGATATCCAGGGTTGATCCTCCAATTAGTCTCATCCTGGTACAGAGTGGCAATCCTTTTAGAAGCACGATCCTGTTCACGTTGTTGTTGAGCCTCCGTTTTGTTCTCCTCCTCCTCCTTCCAATGGTTGCCTGAAACGGCATCTTTTATCAAGCAGAATTCCAATTGCTTAGGTAGATTAAGCTGCTGTAGCGTGTCCACTAGGAAGGTCTTCCAACCTAACTCCGTCCAACACACACTCTGATCCCAGTGGGGCCCCTGAGTGACCTCAAACACCGTGAACCAGGGCTGGAGACTGTGCATAGCCCGATGCGGACGCCGACGAGAAAGAACACGACCGCGGACACCAGCAGCACGAACCACGGTATCACGATGCGTGGTGTACTCTCCAGACGCATGCAACATACACAGCGCACTCTGCATAGACGCGGCGGCCCACTTATGTGCAAAGCTCTGGAGTGCTCGTTTACGAGGAGGCTCCGAGATCGGTTGCGACGAGGTCTGGGATGGCTCCTCCCGACGCCGGCGAACGTTGCGATACATGTCAGAGATCAACTTCCGACGATTCTGCACAGGAGCGGGGGTAGGAGGGACCGGCGAGTCACACAGTACATGAGGCAACTCAGGTTCACGAGATAATATTCCTTGGCTGAGGCTATCACGAGCAGGCTGAGCAAGATTAGCGAAAGCCGTGCATACAACATGCTGAGCAAACATCCATTGCCGATACAAAGTGAGCTGCACAAGTGAAGGACGAGAAGAACTCAGCAACAATATACGTGCATGCCTGATCCGAGAACTCCAATAGTCACCCCACGTCTCATTCACCCTCTTACGACGGCGACACATCGCGGAGAGAAATTTCCCCTCCTCCTGGTGAATCACCGTCAGACTGTTCGCATCACATGTGGTACCTTCAACACCGTAGAGGACGCAGGAGCGAACTCGAGCGCCGTACCGTGCAAGCTTTCGGCCCATGGGTATGACAGCGCTCGTATAGAAATCAGCGTCAATCCAAAAACGCTGTCGTGCTTTCTTCAGTCGATGGAGTATATCTGCATGATCTGAGAACCCAATGTCCAACAATGTGCCCAACACAATCGTCTGAGTGACCTGCGGAATAGTATACGAAATAGGCTCAGAGAAATGCGTGTTGTCCTGTAGCCTGCCGACCTCATCCTTGGGATTGTGAGACTTCTCATCATCGCCTAGAGACACAGTGATATGAAGTGCACTGGGAGGCCCAGGACAGCCACAGGCAAGATATTCTATGGAGCTCTCCTTCCACCTGAATCCGCGTCGGTGGATTGCAATGGTCAGGTCCGTGAGCATGGCCAACATATCTGTCCGACGGGATGCAACCAAGATAACGTTGTCGGCCCAGGGCCAGTGATTGACCAGTAACTTAGAAGCTTCAGGAGAAAGCTGCACCCCATAGCCACGGTCACGCCACCGTGTAACAATGGGCGCCAATATGCACAAAGATTTCGCCACCCATAGTGCAGGAGCCTCCATGGAGCCCGTACGTATACAGGTGTCCCAACTGATGCCCTCAACAGTACACTGCTGGAAAGACAGTTCTGCAACATTGTGCGCATACCATTCAAAGATAGCATATACCAGAGAGGGATCCACTTCTAATTCAAGCAGGGACTCGACAGCAGACCTAACCGTGAGATAATCAAAAGCCTGCTTGATGTCACAATTGACGATATGGCAATCCTCCTCCTTCCAAAGAACAGCATGTCTTGCAAGATGCTTCAACGGTGCGGTAACCTCATAACACTTGTGGCCCACAACAAAACCATACAGTTGCCAACCCCTCGGCGCAACCGTTTTGATGTGAGATTCCAGCAGGATAGTGAGACAACAACTGAACCATTTCCCGAACACCGACAGCATGGCCAGAGCACGAGTCTCGTCAAAGCTACGCGCTCTCGGTCCTTTCAACATAAAACTGACAAGGATACGTCTCCATGCATGTGGTGAAACAATCTGTCTCTCATACAGTCTCTGAAAGCAAACAAGGACGTGGCGAAGAGCTTCCCACGGTAAGGCCTTGAGCACGGAAGCTGAGATGCCATCCAATCCTGTGGCCTTTCCATCGCTCAAGCGTGCACGAGCGCGCAGAAGAAGACCCATATCAATCGGACAAGCCCCAACAGCACTCCGAGAGACCCCAACACTGCCACATCTATGACGCAGTTCCTCAAGACAGGTATTAGTGTCATGTCGATGAGCCTCGCTCGAATATCGATGTAGAACGTGTTTGCTGAGAGCCTCCTCCCACTTACTAACATCCTGTGTCAGCACCCCCTCGATCATCATCTGTGTGGCTTATGGCTTCCGTCGAACCCCCTCCCGAAGTCGATATAACAACCGGGTACGCTCGATGTCTCGACGAACCCTCCTCCACTGCCTCAGGCTGTTTTTATACACCTCCTTCTCCACCTCCTCCCTCTTGTACTCCCGCCTAATCCTGTAGTGCTCCTCCTTAATCCTCAGCTAATCCTCTGAGAGCTTCGGAAACCCAGAAGATTGTCCACCAGAATTACGAGAAAGGTCCAAAGTCGTGTGGGCACCCTCAAAGACAGCCTTAGTGATGAGCTCTATGGGGTTAGCCTCGAGATCCTCGGAGAGCGCCGCAAAGCGGTTGAACTGGCACACGGAGCGCTCCAAGCAAGCCATTTGGTGGACCTCCGAGCCCGCCTGCAGCTTCCACCGAGCAAGTGAGGGACGGGTACGAGGACGCAATTTAGCCTGATGATCAGGAAGACGGAGCTGCAACAGCTTATGATCACTAAAACTCATCTCACGTGCACGTGCATGCTCAACATCAGATGGTAAGACCCACGAACAGGAGACCGGCCAGTCCGTCGGGATAGCGAAGTAGTCATACACATGCTCATATTTACGTGTGCAATGTTTCCAAGTGGGCGCGCGCGTGCCGTAAGTGTTCGCAAGACGGAGCTTCAGGGCGCTCATGGTTTTCAAGACGGCCTGACAATACATCTCACGCATCTGATCACGCATGATGTCCGCACTTCCCTCCTTGGCCTTCCTCCTAGGCTTGGTCTTGGGACCCTCCACCGCCTCCCCAGTCACGAGTATCCTATCGACAGACTGATTAGGATACACTTCCACGTTGGCGTCGACCTGCAACACAAGATCACGAATGGAATACTTCTTTTTCGCAGCAAGAACTTGGGATGTCAGATCTGACAGCACGCTGGTGCACTTGGCGAAACTAGCGTAGTGGCCTTCTGAAGATCCCCGAGGCTCACCATTATCACCAAGCTCACTTTCACGATGAGGAAGATAAGCGGAAACGAAGATAAGATGACGAAATACAATAGCAACCCAACGGTCACCAGAGATGCTGTCTAGAATGAGGTGCTTCCAAGAACCACGGTACAAGACTGCAGCCCGCCTACACTCGGAGCACCTGGAATCCCACCCCGCATCCTCAAACTCAACATCATTCAAATGCTGGCATTCCTGGAGAGCAACAATAGAGAGATCACGGTCAGCAAGATATCTCATGCACTCGGAGGTGTGTGTCCCCAACCTCCGTGTATTCCAACCTCCGCACAGGGCTGGGCACCGTCACTGAGTACTGTTAAGAGCGACCCCCCAAACTGAGCCGTCGATCCCCGTGTCAACTTCCTTCAACTTATCATTCGAGATCTTCCATCCGAGCGCATCTGTCCACATACCGATACACACGCGAGCCGATGAGGAGGATCGCTGGGCATACATCCACGCCTTCATAGGACCCTCAGCCTCGAACAGAACCTGGGCCTGCTGCACCGTCTTACGTTTGTGAAACTGCGCCGTAGCCTTACGTGTCTCCGAAACTCTCCTACGATCCTGCGGTGCCGGCTGCACAAGCCAACCCAAATACTAATCATGATAGGGCCCGAAAGCGTTCTGACAAAGAAAATCGGGAATCTTTTCGGACCAAGCTGTACACCACTCATTCCTGACCTCCCAGACCGTGTCTTTTGGCGCGCCATTATTGAAATAGATCCTAAAGCGAGTCACACCGAATATATTGGAATCCACGTCCCGTTCAGTACGCTCCTTATCGAAAATGCTGCCCTCCAACCCGTCACGAGCACTCGATACAGCATACAGCTTTGCAATCAGATTACGGGCAGTGCTCACGGGAAGCTTGGCCTTGTCACGGTTCTCAATCTTTCGAGGATCATCCTTACAGAAACCTGAGATCTGAATCCATGTCGGTACATGAGGCCCAAAGGGTCTACGAAAGTTTCTGTTTACCGATGCTCGAGTCGACTCTCCAGCCAACGAACCACCCTCTGACGCATTGGACTGGGCGCTCATCTGCAACTGGATCTCCCGAATCTGCTTGGCCTGGGACTCCTGAACCTCACGAATCTCCCGGACAGATGAGGCCAGTGGGGCCACCTGGGCAGAGACCTGGGTCGTAATTTCTCGTTTCATGTCAATCGTGTTTGAATGGAGCATCTGTTGCACATCCTGTTTCATTGCCGAGAACTGGTTGCGCAGAAGTTCCGCTATGTCGACACTGCCTCCCCCTCCACTACTGCCAGCAGCACGAGTGCCTCCTCCCCCAGCAGCATCACCTACCTCGTCCTTTCCCATGAGAGCCTCCTCCATCGAATCTGGTACGCCTTTGACTTCTTTATGTGGTTGATCCAAGTCACAAGAATCGTCAAAATCCATTGTGTGTCTCGTCCGCCGAAGGCCTAGTCGATTTCCAGACTTACAGTTCCAACAGTCCTGAATATCGTTATAAAGATCGATACCACACACACACAACACCTGCACCTTTCACGTTCGTCGTAGAAGTCAACTTCTAACTCACGAAAGCAACGATTCCAACCACCTCTCGAAGGTTCCCACTGCGTAGTGAATAAGGATACTCAAACCGACCAATGTCAGAATTGGATACGTGCTGCGAACAACTCGTACAAGATAACAAATGCAACGAGTACAATCACAAGCAGCCTGGAAGTGCAAGCTGACAATGCAACAAAAACAAACAAACGGCCTGAAGTACAAGATAACAAGTGCAGTGAGTACAATCAAAGAAAGCGGCCTACGCACCTGCTCCAATAGGAGCTGTCTCACTTGGCACCACAGAGAAGCCTGGCACCTATCGTCTGTAGGCCCACGGAGAGGAGGCTGTCGCAGCCGACGAAGTACCCCAAGATATGGGACGGCCCGTACACGAGATGCACAGTGGAGTACGACGTGTGCGCACAGAAAACCTGTCCGCACAATGCGGCTCGAGGAGGCCACCGACGGGCCAGGTCGCCGCTGAGATCCCCGAGGAGGGACAGCACCAACATCGTCACCGCCGGGAACCTCGCAGAGCTCCTTGCACGCGTAAGAGTGCTCAGAATCGAAGCAGGGAACTTCGCAGAAGATGTTCTTAAAATCTTCATTTTGGCATTTTTTTGATCTCAATACGAGGTCGGTTCCCGGAAGTGAAACCATAGTGAAACTCGGTCGGGAGAGCTGAGCTGCTCTCAGAACGAAGCTTGCATGCAAATGCTCAGCGTAAGAATCTGCTTTCTCAAAATGAGTGGTTGGATATCTTTGAAATCTTAGCATAACCGACCGAAATTGCGCCGGCGGTAAGCGTCAACCTGGTCACCGCCGGGAGCCTCGTAGAGCTCCTTAGACGCGTAAGACTGCTCAGAATCAAAGCAAAGAACTTCGGAGAAGATTTTCTTGGAATCTTCATTTTTGCGTTTTTGATGTCAATACGAGGTCGGTTCGGGGAAGTCATACGATAGTCAAACACCCTCTGGAGAGCTCAGCTGCTCTCAGAACAAAGCTTATATGCACATGCTCAGCGTAAAAATCTGCTTTCTCAAAAGAAATGTTAAATCTCTTTGAAATCTTAGCAAAACCGACCCAAAGTTGTCACATTGTCCGTTCTGGCCGGGTCCCAGTGCGCCTGATAATTTCATTACGATTGCTGTGCTTAGCAGCGCTGTACGCATCTGCAGCTCGAGCTGAGTCAAGAAAAGAATCAAAATCTCCAGAAAATTAAGGGAGGAATAGATTGGAAACCCTTGTAAAACATCTGCAGCTCGAGTTGAGTCAAGAAAACCATCACAATCTCCAGGAAATTTGCAGGGCACGAGTAGTTGTTCAGCCTCAGCGCTGATAGTAGACCGAGTGCAGGCGTCTAGATACTTCAGATTATCGCACCAGATGATTTCCTTCTGATTGCTGTGCTGAAGAGCTCAGTAGCACATCTGCGAGAAGTTCCAGTCAAGCGCGAGTTGACTTGAGAATGTCCCAGTTCTGGGCCATTCTCAACTTAACTCGAGCTGTAGGGTAGCTACAGAGCTGGTAGGCACACCTGATCGATCTTGAATCATCAAGCGCATTCGTCTGGAGTATCCTTATGCCTGAACTCGGTCTGTCACTCAAGCAGGTCCGCATAACTATTCGTATCCTATTTCTTTGGAGATGATGACGATGTTCTAGACTTTGGTAGCTGCAGATCAGCTACAGAGTTCTTTGGCACAGCAATCGGAAGGTGATCATCAGGCGCGATAGTCTGACGTATCTAGACACTGGGCGCCGGCGGTAAACCGTCAACCTTTCTTACCGCCGGGGGACTCGTAGAGCTTCCTGACAATATACAATGTCGAAAAAAAATCAGATAACGAAAATAGTTTTTCAGCCCAAGCGATTTCAGACCTCTCGATGCAACAGCCGAACGCCCCCGATGATTCTGGATTGTGTTCTGTACGAGCTCTGTAGCTCTCCTGCCCGAGTTAGGCGCGCAAATCGACAGCACCTCTCAATGACTCGAACAAACACAAATAGTTTGGCAAACCCAGCTCGAGTATCAGACCGAGTTCAGACCTCTCAATGCGACAGGCGGACGCCTCTGATGTCTCCGAATCGATTCCTGTGATTACCAGCGCTGCAGCCCCCCTACAGCCCGAGTTAAGTGCAGAAAACCGGCAGCACCTCTCAGGATGACTCGAACAATACGAATAGTTTCGCGGACCTAGTTCGGGCAGCAGACCGAGTTCCGAGCTCTCGATCCGACAGGCGGACGCGCCTCATGTCTCCAAATCGATTCCTGTGAATACCAGCACTGTAGACGCCCTACAGCCCAAGTCAAGTACAGAAAACCGGCAGCACCTGTCAAGATGACTCGAAGAATACGAATAAGTTCGCGAATCTAGATCGGGCAGCAGACCGAGTTCAGAGCTCTCGGTTCAACAGACGAACGCGACTGACGATTCTGAATCAGTTTCCGTGAGTATCAGATCTGTAGCTGTCATATAGCTCGACATAAATACAGAAAACCGAGAGCGTCTGTCTAGAGTACTGGAATAATACGAATAGGTTTGCAGACCTAGCTCGGTTAGCAGACCGAGTTCAGACCTCTGGATACAACAGACGAACGCGCCTGATCATTCTGAACCGATAAGGTGTGCTTACCAGCTATGCAGCTGTCCTGTATCTCGAGTTAAGTCCAATATACCGAGAGCGCGTATCAAGATGACTCGAAACGGCCGATCCCGCCCGTGTGCTTTTTGGCAGTAAAAGGTACCCGATCGAGCTGAGATCAAGATGGCGAGTGGGATTAAGATCGAATATCACGGGAAAAAATACTAGAGCTCAAACGAACTGAGGAATTTCGAGAACAAAATTTTCAACCGACCAAAAGTCAGCAAAAGGTCCGTCGAGATTTTTCTTGCCAACTAGCTCTCCAGCGCCCCGGAATTACTCTTAAGCTTCCAGCAACAACTTGCTAAGGGAAGCTCTACGAGTTACCTGGAATCGGTCTTCTGTCAGCGCTGGAGACGCAACTGGGCGCCGGCGGTAAACCGTCAACCTTTCTTACCGCCGGGGGACTCGTAGAGCTTCCTGACAATATATAATGTCGGAAAAATTGCAGAGAACGAGTAGTTTTTCAGCCCAAGCGATTCAGACCTCTCGATGCAACAGCCGAACGCCCCCGATGCTTCTGGATTGTCTTCTGTTCGAGCTCTGTAGCTCTCCTACAGCCCGAGTTACGTGCGTAAATCGACAGCAACCCTGAAGATGACTCGAACAATACGAGTAGTTTGGCAAACCTAGCTCGGGTATCAGACCGAGTTCAGGCCTCTGGATGCGACAGGCGGACGCGTCTGATGTCTCCCAATCGATTCCTGTGATTACCAGCCCTGCAGCCCCCTGACAGCCCGATTTAAGTGCAGAAACCGAGAGCATCTCAGGATGACTCGAACAATACGAATAGTTTCGCGGACCTAGTTCGGGCAGCAGACCGAGTTCAGATTCTGGATTCGACAGGCGGACGCGCCTGATGTCTCCCAATCGATTCCTGTGACGTACCCCCCCACACAACCCGAGTTAAGTACAGAATACACACAGCACCTCTCAAGATGACTCGAACAATACGAACAGTTTCGCGATTCTAGAGCAAGCAGCAAACCGAGTTCAGAGCTCTGGATTCAACAGACAAACGCGACTGATGACTCTGAATCGGTTTCTGTAAGTATCAGCTCTGTAGCTGTCATATAGCTCGAGTTCAGTACAGAAATCCGAGAGCGCCTGTCAAGGTGACTCGAATAATACGAATAGGTTTGCGGACCTAGCTCGGCTAGCAGACCGATTTCAGACCCCTAGATGCAACACACGAACGCGCCGGATCATTCTGAATCGATAAGGTGTGCCTACCAGCTCTGTAGCTGTCCTGTATCTCGAGGTAAGTCCAATATACCGACAGCGCGTATCAAGATGACTCGAAACGGCCGATCCCGCCTGGACGCTTTCTGGCAGTAAAAGCTATCCGATCGAGCTGAGATCAAGATAGCGAGCGGGAATAAGATCGGATATCACGGGAAAAAATACTAGAGCTCTAATGAATGGTTGAATTTCGAGAACAAAACTTTCAACCGACCAAAAGTCAGCAAAAGGTCCGTCGAGATTTTTCTTGCCAACTAGCTCTCCAGCGCCCCGGAATTACTCTTAAGCTTCCAGCAATAACTTGCTAATGGAAGCTCTACGAGTTATAGGAACCGGCAGTAAACCGTCAATCAGGCTACCGCCGGGCACCTCGTAGAGATCTTTTGTTGCACAGCGCTCCTCGGAACACATGCAGGAAGCTTCTGAAGTGAGACCAGGAAAACTCGAAAAATCACGATTTTTTGGTTTTCATACAAAGCCGGTTCCAGCATGTCTTTCCATAGTAATATTGCACCTACAGACCTGAGAATTTGACTGGCAAACGCGGCATAACCCACTATACGTGGAAAACAAAAAAACCGTTCTCGAAATGAATGGTCAAATATCTTTGAAATATTCGCAAAACCGACCCAAAGTTGTCACATTGTCTCTTTTGGTCGGGTCGGCCAACAAGCTCCACCCCGCGCCGGAATTCCTCTAGCTCACCGATGCCGAAGAGCTCTACGAGGCACTTGCTGGCGTGCAAAACCCGGAGAGCGAAGACACCTTCCAAAACCCGGAGAGCGAAGAGACCCTCGGGGATAGCAGATATTTTCTGACTGGCACCGGCGGTGAACCGTCAACCTGGTCACCGCAGGGAACCTCGTAGAGCTCCTCCCACGCATAAGAGTGCTCAGAGTCGAAGGAGAGAGCTTCTGGAGGCATTTTTCAACAAAAAATAAACATGTATTTTTTTCATGTCGACATGAAGTTGGTTCCCCCAAGTGTTTTGATAGTAAATGTGCGCCTACAGAGCTCGTACTAAGACGCAGAGGCCCTCACATTCGTCTGCAGGTGCGCAAAATCTGCTTTCTCAAAATGAATGGTCAAATATCTTTCAAATAATGGCAAAACCGACCAAAAGTTAACACTTTGTCCTTTCTGGCCGGGTGGGCCAACTAGCTCCACCCCGCGCCGGAATTCCTCTAGCTCATCGACTGGGCGCCGGCGGTAAGCCGTCAACCTTTCTTACCGCCGGGGGGCTCGTAGAGCTTCCTGACAATATATAATGTGAAAAATGCAGAGAACGAATAGTTTTCAGCCCAAGCGATTTCAGACCTCTCGATGCAACAGCTGAACGCCTCCGATGCTTCTGGCTTGTCTTCTTTACGGGCTCTGTAGCTCTCCTACAGCCCGAGTTAGGCGCGTAAATCGACAGCACCTCTCAAGAAGACTCTGACAAAACGAATAGTTTGGCAACCCAGCTCGAGTATCAAACCGAGTTCAGATCTCTGAATGCGACAGGCGGACGCGTCTGATGTCTGCGAATCGACTCCTGTGATTACCAGCCCTGCAGCCACCCCACAGCCCGAGTTACGTGCGTAAATCGACAGCATCTCTCATGATAACTCGAACAATACAATAGTTTTGCGGACTAGTTCGGCCAGCGAGTTCCGAGCTCTGGATTCGACAGGCGGACGCGCCTGATGTCTTCAAATCGATTCATGTGACCACCAGCACTGTAGCCCCCCCCCCCAGCCCGAGTTGAGTGCAGAAAACCGACAGCACCTCTCAAGATGACTCGAACAATACGAATAGTTTGCGATTCTAGATCGAGCAGCAGACCGAGCTCAGAGCTCTCGATTCAACAGACAAATGCTACTGATGATTCAGAATCGGTTTCTGTAAGTATCAGCTCTGAAGCTGTCCTATAGCTCGAGTTAAGTACAGAAAACCGAGAGCGTCTGTCAAGATGACCCGAATAATATGAATAAGTTTGCGGACCTAGCTCGGCTAGCAGACGGAGTTCAGACCTCTAGATTCAACAGGCGAACGCGCCTGATCATTCTGAATCGATTAGCTGTGCTTACCAGCTCTGTAGCTGTCCTGAAGCTCGAGTTATCTTCAGAAAACCGTCATCGCGTGTCAAGATGACTTGAAACGGCCGATCCCGCCTGCCTGCTTTTTGGCAGTAGAAGGTACCCGATCGAGCTGAGATCAAGATGGCGAGCGGGAATAAGATCGAATATCATGGGAAAAAATACTAGAGCTCAAACGAACTGTTGAATTTCGAGAACAAATTTTTCAACCGACCAAAAGTCAGCAAAAGGTCCGTCGAGATTTTTCTTGCCGACTAGCTCTCCAGCGCCCCGGAACTGGGCGCCGGCGGTAAACCGTCAACCTGGTTACCGCCGGGGACCTCGTAGAGCTCTTTTCTTGCCCAGCTCCTCGGAACACGTGAAGCAAGCTTAAGCGAGAGCCAAAAAACTCTAACAAATCGATCGCATACAAATAGTTTTGCGGACTTAACTCGAGAAGCAGACTCTGTTCAGAGCTCTAGATGCTTCAGCCAAACGCCCTTGATGATTATGTATCGGTTTCTGTGCGTACCACCTCTGTAGCTGTGCTACAGCTAGAGTTAAGTGCAGAATACCGACAGCGCCTCTAAAGAGAACTTGAGAAATACGAATAGTGTTGTGGACCTAGCTCGACTAGCAGAACGAGTTCAGGCCTCTCGATGCAACAGACGCAAGCGCCTGGTGATACTGAATCAGTTTATGTGCGCACCAGCTCTGTAGCTCCTCTGAATCTTGAGTTGAGTACAGAAAACCGGCATCACTGGTGAGAATGACTTTTACGGACGTAGCTCGAGTAGCAGACCGAGTTCAGGCCTCTGGATGCAACAGGCGAACGCGCCTGATCATTCTGAATCGGTTTCTGTAAGCATCAGCTCTGTAGCTCTCGAAATCTCGAGTTAAGTACAGAAAACCGTGAACGCATGTCAAGGTGACTCGGAACGCAGTTGGTTCCAGCAAGTCTTTTGATAGTAATATTGCAGCTACGGAACTGAGAATTTAACTGGCAGACGCGGCATAACCCACTACACGTGAGAAAAATACCGGTTCTAAAAATGAATTGCCAAATATCTTTCAAACCAAAGCAAAACCGACCCAAGGTTATCACATTGTCTCTTTTGGTCGGGTCGGCCAACTAGCCCCACCCCGCGCCAGAATTCCTCTAGCTCATCGATGCCGAAGAGCTCTACGAGGTATTTTTGGACTGCCAACGCGAAGTCGGTCCCTGGCTTCGCTCGGGAGAAATTTTCGACGGAATGAACTAAGAATTTGTGAGGTAACTTCTGTAATGCCAAGCTTCGCTCTGCGCAAATAGCAGCCCAAACGAATTGTTAGAACTGCAAAATCGGCTGAGCCAGGCCGCGGAAGGTATGATCGCGTCTCTTTTCGACATTTCGCCAACTAGCTCCACCCTGTCGCCGAATTCCTCTAGCTCTTCTACCATCAGAGCTCTACGAGGCACTAGAAGTGCAAGCAGACGCCTGAGAGAACTAGAAGTGCAAGCAGATAGCTTCTGATGGCATTTTCTGCAAAACTGGAAAATTGCATTTTTGGACTGCCAACGTGAAGTCGGTCCCTGGCTTCGCTCGGGAGAATTCTTCGACGGAATGAAATAAGAACTAGGCGCCGGCGGTAAACCGTCAACCTTTCTTACCGCCGGGGGACTCGTAGAGCTTCCTGACAATATAGAATGTCGAAAAAATGCAGAGAACGAGTAGTTTTTCAGCCCAAGCGATTTCAGACCTCTCGACGTAACATCCGAACGCCCCCGATGCTTCTGTATTGTCTTCTGTACGAGCTCTGTAGCTCTCCTACAGCCCGAGTTACGTGCGTAAATCGACAGCAACCGATGACTCGAACAATACGAATAGTTTGGCAAACCTAGCTCGAGTATGAGACCAAGTTCAGGCCTCTGAATGGACAGGTGGACGCGTCTGATGTCTCCGAATCGAGTCATGTGATTACCAGCCCTGCAGCCCTCTTACAGCCCGACTTAAGTGCAGAAACCGACAGCATCTCAGGATGACTCGAACAATACGAATAGCTTCGCGGACCTAGTTCGGGCAGCAGAGCGAGTTCCGAGCTCTCGATTCGACAGGTGGACGCGCCTGATGTCTCCGAATCGACTCTTGTGACTACCAGCACTGTGGCCCCCCACAACTCGAGTTAAGTACAGAAAACCGACAGCACCTCTCAAGATGACTCGAACAATACGAACAGTTTCGTAAGCATCAGCTCTGTAGCTGTTATATAGCTCGAGTTAAGTACAGAAAACCGAGAGCGCATGTCAAGATGACTCGAATAATACGAACAGGTTTGCGGACCTAGCTCGGCTAGCAGACCGAATTCAGACCTCTGGATGCAACAGACGAACGCGCCTGATCATTCTGAATCGATAAGGTGTGCTTATCATCTCTGTAGCTGTCCTGTATCTCGAGTTAAGTCCAATATACCGACAGCGCGTATCAAGATGACTCGAGACGGCCGATCCCGCCTGGGCGCTTTTTGGCAATAAAAGGTACCCGATCGAGCTGAGATCAAGATGGCGAGCGGGAATAAGATCGAATATCACGGGAAAAAATACTAGAGCTCTAACGAATAGTTGAATTTCGAGAACAAAATTTTCAACCGACCAAAAGTCACCAAAAGGTCCGTCGAGATTTTTCTTGCCACTAGCTCTCCAGCGCCCCGGAATTACTCTTAAGCTTCCAGCAATAACTTGCTAAGGGAAGCTCTACGAGTTACTGGCACCGGCGGTGAACCGTCAACCTGGCCACCGCCGGGGACCTCGTAGAGCTTCTCCCACGCGTAAGAGTGCTCAGAGTCGAAGGAGAGAGCTTCTGGAGGCATTTTCCAAAAAATTGAACATTTATTTGTTTTCATGTCGACATGAAGTTGGTTCCCCCAAGTGTTTTGATAGTAAACTGGGCGCCGGCGGTAAACCGTCAACCTTTCTTACCGCCGGGGGACTCGTAGAGCTTCCTGACCATATATAATATCGCAAAAAATTGCAGAGAACGAATAGTTTTTCAGCCTAAGCGATTTCAGACCTCTCGATGCAACAGCCGAACGCCCCTCATGCTCCTGGATCGTTTTCTGTGCGCACGAGCTCCGTAGCTCTTCTACAGCCCGAGATACGTGCGAGAATCGACAGCACCTCTCAAGATCACTCGAACAATACAAATAGTTTCGCGAATCTAGCTCGAGTATCAGACCGAGTTCAGACCTCAATGCAACAGGCGGGCGCGCCTGATGTCTCCGAATCGATTCCTGTGATTAACAGCCCTGCAGCCCCCTTACAGCCCGAGTTAAGTGCAGAAAACCGACTGCACCTCTGAAGATGACTCAAACAATACGAATAGTTTCGCAGACCTAGCTCGGGCAGCAGACCGAGTTCAGAGCTCTGAATGCGACAGCCGGACGCGACTGATGTCTCCGAATCGATTCCAATGGTTACCAGCCCTGCAGCCCCCTTACAGCTCGAGTTAAGTACAGAAAACGACAGCACCTCTCAAGATCACTCGAAGAATACAAATAGGTTTGCGGACCCAGCTCGGGCAGCACACCGAGTTCTGAGCTCTGGATTTGGCAGGCGGACGCGCCTGATGTCTCCGAATCGATTTCTGCGAGTACGAGCCCTGTAGCCCCCCTACAGGCCGAGCTAAGTGCAGAAAACTGACAGCACCTCTCAAGATGACTCGAACCATACGACTAGTTTCGCGAACCTAGCTTGGGGAGCAGACCGAGTTCAGACCTCTAGATGGAACAGACGAACGCGCCTGATGATTCGCAATCGATTTCTGTGAGAATGAGCTCTGTAGCTGCCCTACAGCTCGAGTTAAGTACAAAATACCGACAACGCGTATCAAGATGACTCGAAACAGCCGATCCCGCCGCGATGCTTTTTTACAGAAATACTTACCCGATCGAGCTGAGATTACGAAGGCGAGCGGGAATAAGATCGAATATGGTCAGAAAAAAGTACTAGAGCTCAAACGAATTGCTGAATTTCGAGAACAAAATTTTCAACCGACCCAAAGTCAGCAAAAGGTCCGTCGAGACTTTTCTTGCCAACTAGCTCTCCAGCGCGCCGGAATTACTCTTAAGCTTCCAGCAACTAGCTAAGGGAAGCTCTACGAGTTATGTGCGCCTACAGAGCTCATATTAAGACGCAGAGGCCCTCACATTCGTCTACAGGTGCGACAAATCTGCTTTCTCAAAATGAATTGTCAAATATATTCCAAATAATGGCGAATGCGACCGAAAGCTGCCACTTTGTCCTTTCTGGCCGGGTCGGCCAACTAGCTCCACCCCGCGCCGGAATTCCTCTAGCTCATCGATGCCGAAGAGCTCTACGAGGTACTGGGCGCCGGCGGTAAACCGTCAACCTTTCTTACCGCCGGGGGACTCGTAGAGCTTCCTGGCAATATATAATATCGAATAAAATGCAGAGAAACAATAGTTTTTGAGCCCAAGCGACTTCAAACCTTTCGATGCAACAGCCGAACGCCCCTGATGTTGGATTGTCTTCTGTACGAGCTCTGTAGCTCTGCTACAGCCCGAGTTACGTGCGTAAATCGACAGCACCTCTCAAGATGACACGAACAATACGAATAGTTCGGCAAACCTAGCCGGAGTATCAGACCGACTTCAGACCTCTGAATGCAATAGTGGGACGCGTCTGATGTCTCCGAATCGATTCCTGTGATTACCAGCCCTGCAGCCCCCTACAGCCCGAGTTAAGTGCAAAAAACCGACAGCAGCTCTCAGGATGACTCGAACAATACGAATAGTTTCGCGAACCTAGTTCGGGCAGCAGACCGAGTTCCGAGCTCTGAATTCGACAGACGGACGCGCCTGATGTCTCCGAACCGATTCCTGAGTATACCAGCGCTGTAGCCTCCCTACAGCCTGAGTTAAGTACAGAAAACGGACAGCACCTCTCAAGTTAACTCGAACAATACAAATTCGCGATTCTAGATCGGGCAGCACACCGAGTTCAGAGCTCTCGATTCAACAGACAACGCGACTGATGATTCTGAATCGGTTGCTGTAATTATCAACTCTGTAGCTATCATATAGCTCGAGTGACGTACAAAAAACCGAGAGCGCCTGTCAAGATGTCTCGAATAATACGAAAAGGAATGCGGACCTAGCTCGGCTAGCAGACCGAGTTCAGACCTCTCGATGCAACAGGCGAACGCGCCTGATCATTCTGAATCGATGAGGTGTGCTTACCAGCTCTGCGCCTCTTCTATAGCTCGAATTATGTTCAGAAAACCGCCACCGCGTATCAAGATCACCCGAAACGGCCGATCCCGCCGCAGTGCTTTTTGGCAGTAATATCTACCCGATCGATATGAGATCAAGATGGCGAGCGGGAATGAGATCGAATATCACGGGAAAAATACTAGAGTTCTAACGAATGGTTGAATTTCGAGAACAAAATTGTCAACCGACCAAAAGTCACCAAAAGGTCCGTCGAGATTTTTCTTGCCAACTGGGCGCCGGCGGTAAACCGTCAACCTTTCTTACCGCCGGGGGACTCGTAGAGCTTCCTGACAATATATAATGTAGAAAAACAATGCAGAGAACGGATAGTTTTCAGTCCAAGCGATTTCAGACCTCTCGATGCAACAGCCGAACGCCCCCGATGCTTCTGGATTGTCTTCTTTACGAGCTCTGTAGCTCTCCTACAGCCCGAGTTACGTGCTAAATTGACAGCACCTCTCAAGATAACTCTAACAAAACGAATAGTTTGGCAACCCAGCTCGAGTATCAAACCGAGTTCAGACCTCTCAATGCGACAGGCGGACGCGTCTGATGTCTGCGAATCGACTCCTGTAATGCCCAGCCCTGCAGCCACCCTACAGCTCGAGTTACGTGCGTAAATCGACAGCACCTCTCATGATGACTCGAACAATACAATAGTTTCGCGGACTAGTTCGGCCAGCGAGTTCCCAGCTCTGGATTCGACAGGCGGACGCGCCTGATGTCTACAAATCGATTCATGTGACCACCAGCACTGTAGCCCCCCCCCCAGCCAGAGTTCAGTGCAGAAAACCGAGATCACTTCTCAAGATGACTCGAACAATACGAATAGTTTCGCGATTCTAGATCGAGCAGCAGACCGAGTTCAGAGCTCTCGATTCAACAGACAAATGCGACTGATGATTCTGAATCGGTTTCTGTAAGTATCACCTCTGTAGCTGTCCTATAGCTCGAGTTAAGTACAGAATACCGAGAGCGTCTGTAAAGATGACACGCATAATACGAATAGGTATGCGGACCTAGCTCGGCTAGCAGACCAAGCTCAGACCTCTAGATTCAACAGGCGAACGCGCCTGATCATTCTGAATCGATTAGCTGTGCTTAACAGCTCTGTAGCTATCCTGAACCTCGAGGTATCTTCAGAAAAACCGTCATCGCGTGTCAAGATGACTTGAAACAGCCGATCCCGCCTGCCTGCTTTTTGGCAGTAAAAGGTACCCGATCAAGCTGAGATCAAGATGGCGAGCGGGAATAAGATCGAATATCATGGGAAAAAATACTAGAGCTCAAACGAATTGTTGAATTTCGAGAACAAAATTTTCAACCGACCAAAAGTCAGCAAAAGGTCCGTCGATTTTTCTTGCCAACTAGCTCTCCAGCGCGCCGGAATTACTGGGCGCCGGCGGTAAACCGTCAACCTTCCATACCGCCGGGGGACTCGTAGAGCTTCCTGAGCATATATAATGTCGAACAAAAATTGCCGAGAACGAATAGTTTTTCAGCCTAGACGATTTCAGACCTCTCGATGCAACAGCCATACGCCCCTCATGCTTCTGGATCGTTTTCTGTGCGCACGAGCTCCGTAGCTCTCCTACAGCCCGAGTCACGTGCGAAAATCGACTGCACCTCTCAAGATCACTCGAACAATACAAATAGTTTCGCGAATCTAGCTCGAGTATCAGACCGAGTTCAGACATCTGAATGCAACAGGCGGACGCGCCTGATGTCTCTGAATCGATTCCTGTGATTACCAGCCCTGCAGCCCTCTTACAGCCCGACTTAAGTGCAGAAAATCGACAGCACCTCTGAAGATGACTCGAACAATACGAATAGCTTCGCGGACCTAGCTCGGGCAGCAGGCCGAGTTCAGGGCTCTGAATGCGACAGGTTGACGCGACTGATGTCTCCGAATCGATTCCAGTGATTACCAGCCCTGCAGCCCCCTTACAGCTCGAGTTAAGTGCAGAAAACGGACAGCACCTCTCAAGATGACTCGACAAATACAAATAGTTTTGCGAACCTAGCTCGGGCAGCACACCGAGTTCCGAGCTCTGGATTCGGCAGGCGGACGCGCCTGATGTCTCCGAATCGATTCCTGTGAGCACGAGCCCTGTAGCCCCCCTACAGCCCGAGTTAAGTGCAGAAAACTGTCAGCACCTCTCAAGATGACTCCAACAACACGAATAGTTTCGCGAACCTAGCTCGGGCAGCAGACCGAGTTCAGACCTCTAGATGGAACAGACGAACGCGCCTGATGATTCGCAATCGATTTCTGTGAGAATGAGCTCTGTAGCTGCCCTACAGCTCGAGTTAAGTACAAAATACCGACAACGCGTATCAAGATGACTCGAAACAGCCGATCCCGCCACGATGCTTTTTTGCAGAAATATTTACCCCATCGAGCTGAGATTAAGACGGCGAGCGAGAATACGATCGGATATGGTCAGAAAAAATACTAGAGCTCTAACGAATGGTTGAATTTCGAGAACAAAATTTTCAACCGACCAAAAGTCAGCAAAAGGTCCGTCGATATTTTTCTTGCCAACTAGCTCTCCAGCGCGCCGGAACTGCTCGAGTTGAGTGCAGGGAACCGACAGCACCTCTCAAGATGACTCGAAGAATACGAATACTTTCGCGGACCTAGTTCGGGCAGCAGACCGAGTTTCCAGCTCTGGATTCGATAGACGGACGCGCCTGATGTCTCCGAATCGATTCCTGTGAGTGCCCTAAGTGCAGAAAACCGAAATCACTTCTCAAGATGACTCGAACAATACGAATAGTTTCGCGATTCTAGATTGGGCAGCAGACCGAGTTCTGAGCTCTGGATTGAACAGAGAAATGCGACTGATGATTCTGAATCGGTTAATGTCAGTATCAGCGCCAACTAGCTCTCCAGCGCGCCGGAATTACTCTTAAGCCTCCAGCAACTTGCTAAGGGAAGCTCTACGAGTTACTCGTAAGCTTCCAGCAATAACTTGCTAAGGGAAGCTCTACGAGTTACTTGCTCTCCAGCGCCCCGGAACTGGGCGCCTGCGGTAAACCGTCAATCTTTCTTACCGCCGGGGGACTCGTAGAGCTTCCTGAGCATATATAATGTCAAATAAATTGCAGAAAACGAATAGTTTTCCAGCCTAAGCGATTTCGATGCAACAGCCCAACAGCACCTCTCAAGATCACTCGAACAATACAAGTAGTTTTGTAAATCTAGCTCGAGTATCAGACTGAGTTCAGACCTCTGAATGCAACAGGCCGACCTGCCTGATGTCTGAAAATCGATTCCTGTGATTACTAGCCCTGCAGCCCCCTTACAGCCCGAGTTAAGTGCAGAAAACCGGCAGCACCTCTGGAGATGACTCGAACAATACAAATAGTTTCGCGCATCTAGCTTGGGCAGCAGATCGAGTTCAGAGCTCTGAATGCGACAGACGGACGCGACTGATGTCTCCGAATCGATTTCAGTGATTACCAGCCCCGCAGCCCCCTCACAGCTCCAGTTAAGTGCAGAAAAGAGACAGCACCTCTCAAGATGACTCTAAGAACACAAATAGTTTTGCGGACCTTGCTCGGGCAGCACACCGAGTTCTGAGCTCTGGATTTGGCAGGCGGGCGCGCCTGATCTCTTTGAATCCATTCCTGTGAGCACGAGCCCTGTAGCCCCCCTACAGCCCGGGTTAAGTGCAGAAAACTGTCAGCATCTCTGGAGATGACTCGAATACTACGAAAAGTTTCACGAGCCTAGCTCGTGCAGCAGACCGATTTGAGACCTCTGGATGGAAGAGAGGAACGCGCCTGATCATTCGCAATCGATTTCTGTGATAATCAGCTCTGTCGCTGTCCTACAGCTCGAGTTAAGAACAAAATACCGACAATGCGTACCAAGATAACTCGAAACAGCCAATCCCGACGCGACGTTTTTTGGCAGTAAAAGGTACCCGATCGAGCTGAGATCAAGATGGCGCGCGGAGATTAAGATCGAATATGGTGGGAAAAAATACTAGAGCTCAAACGAATTGTTGAATTTTGAGAACAAAATTTTCAACCGACCAAAACTGGCGCCGGCGGTGAACCGTTAACCTGGTCACCGCCGGGAACCTTATAATCGACAGAGAGAGCTTCCAGAAGCATTTCGCGAAAAAGGCAAAATTGTTTTTTTTTCGATGTCAATATGAAGTTGGTTCCGCCAAGTGTTTTGATAGAAAATGTGCGCCTACAGAGCTCATATTAAGACGCAGAGATCCTCATAATCGTTCAGAGGTGCGAAAAATCTGCTTTCTCAAAATAAAATTGTCAATTATCTTTCAAATCTTAGCAAAACCGACCTAAAGTTGTCACATTGTCTCTTCTGGTCGGGTCGGCCAACTAGCTCCACCCCGCGCCGGAATTCCTCTAGCTCATCGATGCCGATAATCTCTACGAGGTAGTCGGCAAAAGGTCGATTTTTCTTGCCAATTGGCGCCGGCGGTGGACCGTCAACCCGGTCACCGCCGGGAACCTCGTTGAGCTTCTTGCACGCGTAAGAGTGCTCAGATTTCCAGCAGACAAGCATTTCTAGAAAAACATCATAATTGCATTTCTCGGTGTGAACGATACGTCGGTTCCCCCAAATGTTTGGATAGTAAAACTCTCACGAGCGAGCTGAGCTGCTCGCAGAAGAAAATGAAGATACTGATGCTTGAAGTAAAAATCTGCTCTCTCAAAATGAATTGTCCAAGAACTTTTAAAATTTTGCAGAACCGACCGAAAGTTATCACATCTTCTTTTCTGGTCGGGTCGGGTCGACCAACTAGCTCCACCCCGCGCCGGAATTCCACTAGCTCATCGATGCCGAAGAGCTCTACGAGGTATTATCAATCGGTTTGTATAAGTATCAGCTCTCTAACTCTCCGAAATCTCGAAGTAAGTACAGAAAACTGCAAATACGTCTGACGATGACTCGAAGCAGAGTCGGTTCCTCGAAGTGTTTTGATAGTAATACTGCACCTACTGACCTGAAAATTTTACTGGCAGACGCGCGATAACCCACTACAGGTGCGAAAAATCTGCTTTCTCAAAATGAACTGTCAAATACCCTTCAATTTCTTGCAAAACCACCCAAAAGTTATCGATTTGTCCTTTCTGGTCGGGTTTGCCAACTAGCTCCACCCTGCGCCGGAATTCCTCTAGTTCATCGATGCCGAAGAGCTCTACGAGGTACTAACTCTCCAGCGCGCCGGAATTAGTAGCGTCCATGGGCAGCGTGCAACTGGCGCCGGCGGTGAACCGTCAACCTGGTCACCGCCGGCAACCTCGTAGAGCTCCTAACACGCGTACGAGTGCTCAGTATTATATAGGAGCGCTTCTGGAAGCATTTCTCGAAAAAGAGAAAAGATGATTTTTTCCATGTCGACATGAAGTTGGTTTCGCCAAGTGTTTTGATAGTAAAAGTGCATCTAGAGAGCTTATATTAAGACGCTGAAGCCCTCATAGTCGTTTACAGGTGCGAAAAATCTGCTTCCTCAAAATAAATGGTCAAATATCTTTCAAAAAATTGCAAAACCACGGCCAACTGGGCGCCGGCGGTAAACCGTCAATCTTCCTTACCGCCGGGGGACTCGTAGAGCTTCCTGACAATATATATATATATAATGTTTTCAGACCTCTCGATGCAACAGCCGAACGCGCTGCTTCTGGATTGTCTTCTTTGCGAGCTCCGTAGCTCTCCTACAGCCCGAGCTACGTGTGTAAATCGACAGCACCTCTCAAGATGACTCTAACGAAACAAATAGTTTGGCAAACCAGCTTGAGTATCAAACCGAGTTCAGACCTCTGAATGCGACAGGCGGACGCGTCTGATGCCTGCGAATCGACTCCTGTGATTACCAGCCCTGCAAGTGCAGAAAACCGACAGCACCTCTCAGGATGACTCGAACAATACAATAATTTCGCGAAAATATTCGGGCAGCAGGCCGAGTTCTGAGCTCTGGATTCGACAGGCAGACGCGCTTGCACTTTCAAGATAACTCGAGCAATACGGATAGTTTCGCGATTCTAGATCGGGCAGCAGACCGAGTTCAGAGCTCTGGAATGAACAGACTCATGATTCTCGGTTTCTGTAAATATCAGCTCTGTAGCTGTCCTACAGCTCGAGTTAAGTACAGAAAAACGAGAGCGTCTCTCAAGATGACTCGACGAATACGAATAGGTATGCGGACCTAGCTCGGCTAGCAGGCCGAGTTCAGATCTCTGGGTTCAACAGGCGAACGCGCCTGATCATTCTCAATCGATTAGCTGTGCTTATCAGCTCTGTAGCTGCCCTAAAGCTCGAGTTATGTACAGAAAACCGACATCCCCTGTCAAGATGACTTGAAACGGCCGATCCCGCCTGCCTGCTTTTTGGCAGTAAAAGGTACCCGATCGAGCTGAGATCAAGATGGCGAGCAGGAATGAGATCGAATATCATGGGGAAAATACTAGAGCTCAAACGAATTGTTAATTTCAAGAACAAAATACAAAAAGTCAGCAAAAGGTTCGTCGAGATTTTTCTTGCCAACTAGCTCCAGCGCGCCGGAATTACTCTTAGGCTTCCAGGAACAACTTCGCCGGATTTCCTCTAGGTCATCGATGGCGAAGAGCTTTACGAGGTAAACCGGAGAGCGAAGGGAGCCTGAGCTGGGAAGCTCCCCTGCAGCGCTGCTGAAGCGCTACGACTTGCGAGCGTCCAAAATCGGGAGAGTAAAGGGCGAACACACACCAGACTGGCGCCGGCGGTGAACAGGTCACCGCCGGGAACCTCGTAGAGCTCCTCTCACTGGTAAGAGTGCAGAGAATCGACAGAGTGATCACTGAGTTCCTGGAAGTCAACTCACCCAACTGGCGCCGGCGGTGAACTGTCAACCTAGTCAACGCCGGAAACCTAGAGCTCCTCTCACTGGCAAGAGTGCCGAGAATCGACACAGAGTGAAAAAATACAGATTTTTCGAAAATATTCTCGATTTTTTTGATGTTCATATTCGCTCAGTTCCTAAAAGTCAACTCATGCAAAAATGCATCGAGAGAGCTGAGCTGCTGTCAGAGAGGAGTTTATATGCCAATGCGACGCGCAAAAATCTGCTTTCTTAAAATAAATTGTCGGATATCTTTCAAATTTTTGCAAAACCACCGAAAAGTTGCCACATTGTCCGCCTCGGCCGGCTGGGCCAACTAGCTCTACCCTGTACCGGAATTCCTCTAGCATCGAGTGAGCTGAAGAAGAGTTCATATGCGAATGCGACGCGCAAAAATCTGCTTTCTCGAAATAAATTGTCAAATATCTTTCAAATTGTTGCACTTGGTAGCATCCAAAACCCGGAGAGCGAAGAGACTATCGGAAGAGGGTAATCTTTGCCCGAGAGCGCTGCTTCCCTGCGGCGCTGTCGAAGTGCTGCCAGGAACGCTTCCACGCGTGCCTGCACGCGCGCAGGCACACGTGGACAGCGCCACCGAACCCGCTGCCGGCTCGCCGGAGCTTCTGTGAAGCCTGTGGACCGCGGTGGCGGAGCTCCTGGCGGGCACCACCTCCGTCCGGCTTCTAATCTTGAACTCTTTAGCTCTCAGCGAGCTCTCCGGGAACTTCACAGCGTCCAAAACCCGGAGAGCAAGGGGAGCCTAAGGAACCACTTGGTAGCGTCGAAAACCCGGAGAGTAAGAGGCAAACCTGTTATTGTCCAAAGCCCAGATAGCCAAGCGCGAGAGGCGCGCGCGAACGCAAGTGCACCCCTGGCGTTGCGCTGTTCTGCGCTCGTCCGGTGCGTGTCAAGTCGTCTCAAGCACGCTTCACAGGTGCGTAGTGGCGCTGGCGAGCTTGCCTGGCAAGCCCCTGAAAGGCTGTAAACGTGCGTAGTGGCGCTGGAAAGGTAAGAACGACGCTTCCACGCGTGCCTGCACGCGTCAGAGCTCGCTGCCCTTGAGCTTCGCGAGGCCTGAGCACGTTCTACGGAAACGTGTTGGAACAGACGGTCACGCCCCGGGACACGCTACAGAACCGAAGAGGTCACGGGAGGGAACGTGGAGCGGTGGGCGGAAGGGTGCGGCGGCGTACGCGCACCGGCCGGCTTCTTCTCTAACTGGCGCCGGCGCTGAACCGTCAACCTGGTCATCGCCGGAAACCTCGTAGAGCTTCTTGCACGCGACCGAGTGCCAAGATTTGCAGCAGACAGCTTCTCAGAGCATTTCTAGAAAAGAGTCGAATTTGTATTATTTGCTGTCAAGGTGGCGTCGGATCCTCCAAATGTTTGAAACTCTCTCGACGGAGCTTAGCTGCTCGCAGAAGGAAGTTTAGATACTAATGCTTGGAGTAAAAATCTGCTTCCTGAAAATGAATTGACAAATATCTTTCAAATCTTTCGAAAACCGACCCAAAGTTATCACATCTTCTTTTCTGGTCGTATCGGCCAACTAGCTCCACCCCGCGCCGGAATTTCTCTAGCTCATCGATGACGAAGAGCTCTGCGAGGTACAACCCTACGTAGACCATGAGGATATCAGGGAACAAGAAAGCTTTCTAGGCAAGCCGTGACCCGAAGAGCAAAGAGAACACGCCAGAAAGCTGTCGTTGCGAGCCCTCCCACGCTCTCGTGGAACGCTTCTGGGGCTCTGGGGGGCTCCCCTGCAGCGCCTCTAAAGCGCTGCCAGGAACGCTTCCACGTGTGCCTGCCCGCGCGCAGGCACGCGTGGACCCTTGCCGGAGACTCTCCCGGGCCAGCTGCCGGCTCAGGCGAGGCGCTGCGAGGATCGTGGAGCGGCGAAGATGGGCTGCTGGCAGGCACCACCACCGTCCGGCTCCTAATCTAAAACTGGGAACCGGCGGTAAACCGTCAACCAGGTTACCGCTGGGACCCTCGTAGAGCTCGTGACACATCAGGAGAGCTTCTGGAGCGAGAAACGAAAAAATCGAAAAATCGTGTTTTCTGTTTTTACCCAACGTTGGTTCCCCCAAGTGTTTTGATAGTAATACTGTACCTACGGACCTGAGAATTTTACTGGCGAGTGCAGCATGACTCACTACAGGTGCGAAAAATCTGCGTTCTCAAAATAAATTGTCAAATATCTTTCAAATATTCGCAAAACCACCCAAAAGTTATCACTTTGTCCTTTCTGGTCGGGTCGACCAACTGGGCGCCGGCGGTAAACCGTCAACCTTTCTTACCGCCGGGGGACTCGTAGAGCTTCCTGACAGTATATAATGTGGGAAGAAACTCAGAGAACGACTAGTTTTTCAGCCCAAGCGATTTCGGACCTCTCAAGATGACTCTAACAAAAAAACAAACAGTTTCGCAACACAGTTCGAATATAAAACCGAGTTCAGACCTCTCAATGCGACAGGCGGACGCGTATGTGTCTCCGAATCGACTCATG
Source organism: Prorocentrum cordatum (assembly GCA_963575745.1). NCBI lineage: Eukaryota > Dinophyceae > Prorocentrales > Prorocentraceae > Prorocentrum > Prorocentrum cordatum. Next base: position 10,515 of record CAUYUJ010006317.1, on the reverse strand, counting down.
TGATTACCAGCCCTGCAGCCCCCTACAGCCCGAGTTAAATGCAGAAAACCGACAGCATCTCTCAGAATGATTCGAATAATACAATAGTTTCGCGGACCTAGTTCGAGAAGCAGGCCGGGTTCCGAGTTTTGGGTTCGACGGACGGACGCGCCTGATGTGTCCGAATCGATTTCTGTGACCAGCAGCACTGTCGGCCTTTCCCAGCACGAGTTGAGTGCAGAAAATTGAAAGTACTTCTCAAGATGATTCGGATCATACGAATAGTTTCGCAAACCTAGCTCGGGCAGCCGAGTTCAGATCTCTCGATTCAACAGACGAACGCGCCTGATGACTCCCAATCGATTTCTGTGACTATGAGCTCTGTAGCTGCCCTACAGCTCGAGTTAAGTACCGAAAACCGAGAGCGTCTGTCAAGATGACTCGAATAATAGAAATAAGTTTGCGGACCTAGCTCGGCTAGCAGACCGAGTTGAGACCTCTGGATTCAACAGGCGAACGCGCCTGATGATTCTGAATGCGATAGGTGTGCCGACCAGCTCTGTAACTGCCCTACAGCTCGAGTTAAGTACAACATACTGACAACGCGTATCAAGATAACTCGAAACGGCCGATCCCGCCGGGACGCTTTTTGGCAGTAAAAGGTACCCGATCGAGCTGAGATCAAGATGGCGAGCGGGAATAAGATCGAATATCACGGGAAAAAATACTAGAGCTCTAACGAATGGTTGAATTTCGAGAACAAAATTTTCAACCGACCAAAAGTCACCAAAAGGTCCGTCGAGATTTTTCTTGCCAACTAGCTCTCCAGCGCGCCGGAACTGCTCGAGAGTGCAGGGAACCGACAGCACCTCTCAAGATGACTCGAAGAATACGAATACTTTCGCGGACCTAGTTCGGGCAGCAGACCGAGTTTCCAGCTCTGGATTCGATAGACGGACGCGCCTGATGTCTCCGAATCGATTCCTGTGAGTGCCCTGAGTGCAGAAACCGAAATCACTTCTCAAGATGACTCGAACAATACGAATAGTTTCGCGATTCTAGATTGGGCAGCAGACCGAGTTCAGAGCTCTGGATTGAACAGAGAAATGCGACTGATGATTCTGAATCGGTTAATGTCAGTATCAGCGCCAACTAGCTCTCCAGCGCGCCGGAATTACTCTTAAGCTTCCAGCAACTTGCTAAGGGAAGCTCTACGAGTTACTCGTAAGCTTCCAGCAATAATTTGCTAAGGGAAGCTCTACGAGTTACTTGCTCTCCAGCGCCCCGGAACTGGGCGCCTGCGGTAAACCGTCAACCTTTCTTACCGCCGGGGGACTCGTAGAGCTTCCTGAGCATATATAATGTCAAATAAATTGCAGAAAACGAATAGTTTTCCAGCCTAAGCGATTTCGATGCAACAGCCCAACAGCACCTCTCAAGATCACTCGAACAATACAAATAGTTTTGTAAATCTAGCTCGAGTATCAGACTGAGTTCAGACCTCTGAATGCAACAGGCCGACCTGCCTGATGTCTGAAAATCGATTCCTGTGATTACTAGCCCTGCAGCCCCCTTACAGCCCGAGTTAAGTGCAGAAAACCGGCAGCACCTCTGGAGATGACTCGAACAATACAAATAGTTTCGCGCATCTAGCTTGGGCAGCAGATCGAGTTCAGAGCTCTGAATGCGACAGACGGACGCGACTGATGTCTCCGAATCGATTTCAGTGATTACCAGCCCCGCAGCCCCCTCACAGCTCCAGTTAAGTGCAGAAAAGAGACAGCACCTCTCAAGATGACTCTAAGAACACAAATAGTTTTGCGGACCTTGCTCGGGCAGCACACCGAGTTCTGAGCTCTGGATTTGGCAGGCGGACGCGCCTGACCTCTTTGAATCCATTCCTGTGAGCACGAGCCCTGTAGCCCCCCTACAGCCCGGGTTAAGTGCAGAAAACTGTCAGCATCTCTGGAGATGACTCGAATACTACGAATAGTTTCACGAGCCTAGCTCGTGCAGCAGACCGATTTGAGACCTCTGGATGGAAGAGAGGAACGCGCCTGATCATTCGCAATCGATTTCTGTGATAATCAGCTCTGTCGCTGTCCTACAGCTCGAGTTAAGAACAAAATACCGACAATGCGTACCAAGATAACTCGAAACAGCCGATCCCGACGCGACGCTTTTTGGCAGTAAAAGGTACCCGATCGAGCTGAGATCAAGATGGCGAGCGGAGATTAAGATCGAATATGGTGGGAAAACATACTAGAGCTCAAACGAATTGTTGAATTTTGAGAACAAAATTTTCAACCGACCAAAACTGGCGCCGGCGGTGAACCGTTAACCTGGTCACCGCCGGGAACCTTATAATCGACAGAGAGAGCTTCCAGAAGCATTTCGCGAAAAAGGCAAAATTGTGTTTTTTTCGATGTTAATATGAAGTTGGTTCCGCCAAGTGTTTTGATAGAAAATGTGCGCCTACAGAGCTCATATTAAGACGCAGAGATCCTCATAATCGTTCAGAGGTGCGAAAAATCTGCTTTCTCAAAATAAAATTGTCAATTATCTTTCAAATCTTAGCAAAACCGACCTAAAGTTGTCACATTGTCTCTTCTGGTCGGGTCGGCCAACTAGCTCCACCCCGCGCCGGAATTCCTCTAGCTCATCGATGCCGATAATCTCTACGAGGTAGTCGGCAAAAGGTCGATTTTTCTTGCCAACTGGCGCCGGCGGTGGACCGTCAACCCGGTCACCGCCGGGAACCTCGTTGAGCTTCTTGCACGCGTAAGAGTGCTCAGATTTCCAGCAGACAAGCATTTCTAGAAAAACATCATAATTGCATTTCTCGGTGTGAACGATACGTCGGTTCCCCCAAATGTTTGGATAGTAAAACTCTCACGAGCGAGCTGAGCTGCTCGCAGAAGAAAATGAAGATACTGATGCTTGAAGTAAAAAACTGCTCTCTCAAAATGAATTGTCCAAGAACTTTTAAAATTTTGCAGAACCGACCGAAAGTTATCACATCTTCTTTTCTGGTCGGGTCGGGTCGACCAACTAGCTCCACCCCGCGCCGGAATTCCCCTAGCTCATCGATGCCGAAGAGCTCTACGAGGTATTATCAATCGGTTTGTATAAGTATCAGCTCTCTAACTCTCCGAAATCTCGAAGTAAATACAGAAAACTGCAAATACGTCTGACGATGACTCGAAGCAGAGTCGGTTCCTCGAAGTGTTTTGATAGTAATACTGCACCTACTGACCTGAAAATTTTACTGGCAGACGCGCGATAACCCACTACAGGTGCGAAAAATCTGCTTTCTCAAAATGAACTGTCAAATGCCCTTCAATTTCTTGCAAAACCACCCACAAGTTATCGATTTGTCCTTTCTGGTCGGGTTTGCCAACTAGCTCCACCCTGCGCCGGAATTCCTCTAGTTCATCGATGCCGAAGAGCTCTACGAGGTACGAACTCTCCAGCGCGCCGGAATCAGTAGCGTCCATGGGCAGCGTGCAACTGGCGCGCCGGCGTTGAACCGTCAACCTGGTCACCGCCGGGAACCTCGTAGAGCTCCTAACAAGCGTAAGAGTGCTCAGTGTAAGAGAGGGCTTCTGGAAGCATTTCTCGGAAAAGAGAAACCATGATTTTTTTCACGTCGACATAAAGTTGGTTTCGCCAAGTGTTTTGATAGTAAAAGTGCATCTAGAGAGCTCATATCAAGACGCTGAGGCCCTTATAGTCGTCTATAGGTGCGAAAAATCTGCTTTCTCAAAATAAATGGTCAAATATCTTTCAAAAAAATTGCAAAACCACGCCAACTGGGCGCCGGCGGTAAACCGTCAACCTTCATACCGCCGGGGGACTCGTAGAGCTTCCTGACAATATATAATGTTTTCAGACCTCTCGATGCAACAGCCGAAAGCCCCCGATGCTTCTGGATTGTCTTCTTTGCGAGCTCTGTAGCTCTCCTACAGCCCGAGTTACGTGCGTAAATCGACAGCACCTCTCAAGATGACTCTAACAAAACGAATAGTTTGGCAACCCAGCTCGAGTATCAAACCGAGTTCAGACCTCTGAATGCGACAGGTCGACGCGTCTGATGCCTGCGAATCGACTCCTGTGATTACCAGCTGCCGTGGCAGAAAACAGACAGCACCTCTCAGGATGACTCCGAAACAATACAATAATTCGCGAAAATATTCGGCATCAGGCCGAGAGTTCTGAGCTCTGGATTCGACAGGCAGACGCGCTTGCACTTTCAAGATAACTCGAGCAATACGGATAGTTTCGCGATTCTAGATCGGGCAGCAGACCGAGTTCAGAGCTCTGGAATGAACAGACTCATGATTCTCGGTTTCTGTAAATATCAGCTCTGTAGCTGTCCTACAGCTCGAGTTAAGTACAGGAAACCGAGAGCGTCTCTCAAGATGACTCGACTAATACAAATAGTTATGCGGACCTAGCTCGGCTAGCAGGCCGACTTCAGATCTCTGGGTTCAACAGGCGAACGCGCCTGATCATTCTCAATCGATTAGCTGTGCTTGTCAGCTCTGTAGCTGCCCTAAAGCTCGAGTTATGTACAGAAAACCGACATCCCCTGTCAAGATGACTTGAAACAGCCGATCCCGCCTGCCTGCTTTTTCGCAGTAAAAGGTACCCGATCGAGCTGAGATCAAGATGGCGAGCAGGAATGAGATCGAATATCATGGGGAAAATACTAGAGCTCAAACGAATTGTTAATTTCAAGAACGAAATACAAAAAGTCAGCAAATGGTTCGTCGAGATTTTTCTTGCCAACTAGCTCCAGCGCGCCGGAATTACTCTTAGGCTTCCAGGAACAACTTCGCCGGATTTCCTCTAGGTCATCGATGGCGAAGAGCTTTACGAGGTAAACCGGAGAGCGAAGGGAGCCTGAGCTGGGAAGCTCCCCTGCAGCGCTGCTGAAGCGCTACGACTTGCGAGCGTCCAAAATCGAAAGAGTATAGGGCGAACACACACCAGACTGGCGCCGGCGGTGAACAGGTCACCGCCGGGAACCTCGTAGAGCTCCTCTCACTGGTAAGAGTGCAGAGAATCGACAGAGTAATCGCTGAGTTCCTGGAAGTCAACTCATCCAACTGGCGCCGGCGGTGAACTGTCAACCTAGTCAACGCCGGAAACCTAGAGCTCCTCTCACTGGCAAGAATGCCGAGAATCGACACAGAGTGAAAAAAATAGAGATTTTTCGAAAATCTTCTCGATTTTTTCGATGCTCATATCCTAAAAGTCAACTCATGCAAAAATGCATCGAGAGAGCTGAGCTACTGTCAGAGAGGAGTTTATATGCCAATGCGACGCGCAAAAATCTGCTTTCTTAAAATAAATTGTCGAATATCTTTCAAATTTTTGCAAAACCATCGAAAAAATGCCACATTGTCCGCCTGCTCCTCGCAGGCACCACCACCGTCCGGCTTCTAATCTTGAGCTCTTTAGCTCTCAGCGAGCTCTCCGGGAACTTCACAGCGTCGAAAACCCGGAGAGCAAGGAGAGCCTAAGGAACCACTTGGTAGCGTCGAAGACCCGGAGAGTAAGTGGCAAACCTGTGGTTGTCCACTTGTAAGCGTCCAAAACCCGGATAGCGAAGCCAAGCGCGGAACGCCGCACGGGGACCTCTGCCAGGCCGCCTGAAACGATGCGCGAGACGCTGAATAACCTCGCAGGAGACGCTTGCAAGGGCCGCCGTTTACGATGCGTGGGGCCCTGCAAAGCGCGCAAGGAAGATCTGCCTAGGAGCCTGGAAGAACTGCCGAAGCTCTTCCGAAGCTCTGCCGAAGCGCTTCGCGCACCCTGGAGCCACGCGTATTGGGAAACGCTAGGAAGCCACGCTCCCGGACACGCTGCCGGTTCCGGCAACCTGCTGCGAGAATCGTGGACCGGCGGAGGTGGGCGTGTCCCCCTCACCACCCACCTCCGGCTTCTTACCTGAAACCCTCAGCTCTCCAAGGAGCTATCCGGGAAAAACCCAGATAGCCAAGCGCGAGAGGCGCGCGCGAACGCAGGTGCATCCCTGGCGTTGCGCTGTTCTGCGCTCGTCCGGTGCGTGTGAAGTCGTCTCAAGCACGCTTCACAGGTGCGTAGTGGCGCTGGCGAGCTTGCCTGGCAAGCCCCTGAAAGGCTGTAAACGTGCGTAGTGGCGCTGGAATGGTAAGAACGACGCTTTCACGCGTGCCTGCAGGCGTCAGAGCTCGCTGCCCTTGAGCTTCGCGAGGCCTGAGCACGTTCTACGGAAACGTGTTGGAACAGACGGTCACGCCCCGGGACACGCTACAGAACCGAAGAGGTCACGGCAGGGAACGTGGAACGGTGGGCGGAAAGGTGCGGCGGCGTACGCGCACCGGCCGGCTTCTTCTCTAACTGGCGCCGGCGCTGAACCGTCAACCTGGTCATCGCCGGAAACCTCGTAGAGCTTCTTGCACGCGACCGAGTGCCAAGACTGGCGCCGGCGGTGAACCGTCAACCTGGTCACCGCCGGGAACCTCGTAGAGCTCCTTGCACGCGTATGATTGCTGAGCATCAAAAGAGAGGGCTTCTGGAAGCATTTCTCGAAAAAAGAAAACATGTTTTTTTGATGTCGACATGAAGTTGGTTTCGCCAAGTGTTTTGAAAGTAAAATTGCATCTAGAGAGTTCATATGAAGACGCAGAGACCCTCATAGTCGTCTTCGGGTGCGAAAAATCTGCTTTCTCAAAATAAATGGTCAAATATCTTTCAAATATTCGCAAAACCACCCAAAAGTTGTCACATTGTCCGTTCTGGCCGGGTCGTGGCCGGGGGGGGCGGGGGGGGGGAGTCGGGGGGTGGGGGGGGGGGGTGTGTGTTGGGGGGGGGGGGGGTGGGTGTGTTTTTTTGGTGGGGAGGTGGGGGGGTTCTTTTTTTTGTGGTCGGTGGGGATCATCCGGGTTTCGACCAACTAGTCCAACAGCGCCGGATAACTGGACGCCGGCGGTAAACCGTCAACCTTGGTTACCGCCGGGAGACTCGTAGAGCTTCCAGCTCGACTGAAGTTGAGAACACCGAGGACCTACCAACATTCCGACTCATAGTAAATATTTTGTGTCCTCTCAATGCGACAGGCGCACGCGTCTGATGTCTGCGAGTCGACTTCTATCATTACCAGCCCTGCAGCCCCCCTACAGCCCGAGTTGAGTGCAGAAAACTGACAGCACCTCTCAGGATCACTCCAACAATACAGTAGTTTCGCAGACCTAATTCGGGCAGCAGACGAGTTCCGAGCTCTGCTCTCCGCAGGCGGATGCGCCTGATGTCTCTAAATCGATTGCTGTCCCCAGCCACTGTAGCCTCCCCCCAGCACGGAATACCGACAGCACTTCTCAGGATAACTCGCACAATACGAATAGTTTTGCGAACCTAGCTCGGGCAGCAGGCCAAGTTCAGTGCTCTCGAGTCAACGAACAAAGGCGTCTGGTGATTTCCAATAGATTTCTGTGACTACGAGCTCTGTAGCTGCCCTACGGCTCGAGTTAAGTACAGAAAACCGAGGGCGCCTATCAAGATGACCCAAATAATACGAATAGGTTTGCGGACCTAGCTCGGCTAGCAGACCGAGTTCAGACCTCTAGATTTAAGAGGCGAACGCGCCTAATCATTCTGACTGCGATAGGTGTGCTTGCCAGCTCTGTAGCTGTCTTACAGCTCGAGTTAAGACCAGAAAACCGAGAGTTTCTGTCAAGATGACTCGAAAAATACGAACAGGTTTCCGGACCTAGCTCGGCTCACAGACCGAGTTCAGACCTCTCAGTTCAACAGGCGAACGCGCCTGATCATTCTGCACGCATTAGCTGTGCTTACCAGCTCTGTAGCTGCCCTAGAGCTCCAGTTATGTTCAGAAAACCGACAGCGCGTATCAAGATGACTCGAAACGGGCGTTCCCGCCACAGTGCTTTTTGGCCTTCAAGGTTAGCCGATCGAGCTCAGATCAAGATAGCGAGCGGGAGAAAGATCGAATATCACGGGAAAAAATACTAGAGCTCTAACGAATGGTCAAATTTCGAGAACAAAATTTTCAACCGAGCAAATCAAACGAGCAAAATTCACCAAAAAGTAAAGTCACCAAAAGTTCCGTCGAGATTTTTCTTGCCAACTAGCTCTCCAGCGCTCCGGAATTACTCTAAAGCTTCCAGCAATAACTTGCTCAGGGAAGCTCCACGAGCTATTCCTCTAGCTCATCGATGACGAAGAGCTCTACGAGGTACTGGCGCCTGCGGTGAACCGTCAACCTGGTCACCGCCGGGAATCTCGTAGAGCTCCTCTCCCGCGTAAGAGGCTCGGAGTCGAAAGAGAGAGCTTCTGGAAGCATTTCTCGAAAAAGGGAAACAATGTTTTTTTCCGTTTCGACATGAAGTTGGTTCCGCCAAGTGTTTCCATAGTGAAAATGCGCCTACACAGCTCATAATAAGACAGAGAGCCCCTCATAGTCGTTTACAGGTGCGAAAAATCTGCTTTCTAAAAATGAATTGTCAAATATCTTTGAAAACATTGCAAAACTACCCAAAAGTTGTCACATTGTCTCTTTTGGTCGGGCCGGCAAACTAGCTCCACCCCGCGCCGGAATTCCTCTAGCTCATCGATGACGAAGAGCTCTACGAGGTATTTGAAGCAGACAGCTTCTCAGAGCATTTCTATAAAAGAGTCGAATTTTCCTGGATAGCTGCTTGGAGAGCTGAGGGTTTCAGATAAGAAGCCGGCGGTGAGTGGTGAGGAGCACACGCCCACCTCCGCCGGTCCACGATCGCCGGAGCAACTCGCCGGAGTTCGCAGCGTGTCCGGGAGCGTGGCTTCCTAGCGTTTCCCAAAACGCGTGGCTCCAGGGTGCGCGAAGCGCTTCGGCAGAGCTTCGGAAGAGCTTCTATTCCGATCTTTCCAGGCTCCTAGGCAGATCTTCCTTGCGCGCTTTGCAGGGCCCCACGCATCGCAAACGGCGCCCCTGCAAGCGTCTCCTGCGAGGTTTCCAGCGTCCCGCGCATCGTTTCAGGCGGCCTGGCAGAGGTCCCCGTGCGGCGTTCCGCGCCAGGCTTCGCTATCCGGGTTTTGGACGCTTACAAGTATATTTTTTGCTGTCAAGGTGACGTCGGTTCCGTCAACCTGGTCACCGCCAGGAACCTCGTAGAGCTCCTTTCACGCGTGAGAGTGCTCAGAGAGGTATGTTTGAAACTCTCTCTGCGGAGCTTAGCTGCTCGCAGAAGGAAGTTTAGATACTAATGCTTGGAATAAAAATATGCTTCCTGAAATGAATTGTCAAATATCTTTCAAATCTTTCGAAAACCGACCCAACTGGGCGCCGGCGGTAAACCTTCAACCTTGGTTATCGCCGGGAGACTCGTAGAGCTTCCTAGCTCGACTTAAGTTGAGAGAACCGACAGCACCTTCCAACATTCCGACTCATAGTGAATATTTTTTGACCTCTGAATGCGACAGGCGGACGCGTCTGCCTGTCATTACCAGCCCTGCAGCCTCCCCTACAGCCCGACTTAAGTGCAGAAAACTGACAGCATCTCTCAGGATAACTCGAACAATCCAGTAGTTTCGGAGACCTAATTCGGGCAGCGGACCGAGTTCCGAGCTCTGGATTCGACAGGCGGACGCGCCTGATGTCTTCAAATCGATTTCTGTGACCACCAGCACTGTAGCCCCCCTCAGCGCGAGTTCAGTGAAGAAAAACCGGAAGAGATGACTCGACCAATACAAATAGTTTCGCGACTCTAGATCGGGTAGCAAACAGAGTTCAGAGCTCTGGATTCGACAGACGGACGCAACTGATGATTCTGAATCGGTTTCTGTAAATATCAGCTCTGTAGCTGTCCTACAGCTCGAGTTAAGTACAGAAAACCGAGAGTTTCTGTCAAGATCACTCGAATAGTACGAATAGATTTGTGGACCTAGCTCGGCTTACAGACCGAGTTCAGACCTCTCGATCCAACAGGCGAACGCGCCGAATCATGAGCTGACCAGCTCTGTAACTGGCCTGAAGCCCGAGTTATGTTCAGAAAACCGTCAGTGCGTATCAAGATGACTCGAAACGGTCGATCCCGTCACAGTGCTTTTCGACAGTAATGTTCACCCGATCGAGCTGATATCAAGATGGCGAGCGGGAGTAAGATCGAATATGACGGGAAGAAAAACTAGAGCTCTAACGAATTGTCAAATTTCGAGAAATAATTTTCAACCGAGCAAAAGTTGTCGAAAGTTCAGTCGAGATTTTTCGAGCCAACTAGCTCTCCAGCGCGCCGGAATTCTTGGCGCCGGTGAACCGTCAACCTGGTCACCGCCGGGAACCTCGTAGAGCTCCTAGCACGCGTAGGAGTGCTCAGTATCAACAGAGAGGGCTTCTGGAAGCATTTCTCGAAAAAGAAAAAACATTATTTTTTTATGTCGATACGAAGATCGTTGCGCCAAGTGTTTTGATAGTAGAAGTGCGCCTGGAAAGCTCATATTACGACAGAGAAACCCTCATATCCGTTAACAGGTGCGAAAAATCTGCTTTCT
>CAUYUJ010006316.1:50000-54511 GCA_963575745.1 Prorocentrum cordatum | reverse complement strand
AGTAACACTACCTACCGTGCCGAAACAGATCAGGCATCGGCGCGATCGAGCTGTTCGATCGGAGCCCGTGAAATGCACGAGACGAAACGAGGCCAGAGAGGAGGACCAGGAGGGCCCTTGTCTTACTCCCGCCGCCTTCCGCCAGCCATCCGCCGCCTTCCGCCGATCCCGCACCCGCAGGGTGACGAGGAGCATGATGTCATGGGGAGTCACCCCCCCGTCCCCGGGTCGGCGGAGCTGCGAGCGCCCGCAGGATATCATCGTGGCCGTGGCCGACGTGACCCGGAGCAGGGCGAGACCTAGCGGGCTGTCAGAGTCCAGTGCGCGGGAGAAGAGGAGGAGGAGGAGGAGGAGGAGGAGGAAGAGGAGGAGAGGAGGAGAAGGAAGAGGAGTAGGAGGAGGAGGAGGAGGAGAGGAGGAGGAGGAGGGGAGAGGAGGAGGAGAGGAGAGGTGCTGCCATGAGAGGAGGAGGAAGAGGAGGAGGAGGAGGAGGAAGAGGAGGAGGAGAGATGCTGAGAGCAGGAGAAGAGGAGCAGGAGGAATGGGAGGAGGCCTTGTCCTGGGGAAAGCGCCGCTCCCCCAGGGCCGCGGCGGACGAACGGAGTCTGGTGCGCGGGGGAGGAGGCGGAGGAGGAGGAGGAGGAGGAGGAGGAGGAGGAGGGGGAGGAGGAGGAGGTGGAGGAGGAGGAGGCACAACCTAAGGGGCGATGAGTTCCCGCTGCATGCAGATCGGTGATTCCTTCGATCCAGCTAATCCTCAGTGCAAAAAATATGGCAACTACGAATGTGCACCCTATGCGCGAATGCGCAGTCTTAGCTTTTAGATGTGTATGTTTCTCACGCATGTAAATCGAACGTGTTTCACATACGAATTTCCGATTCGTACTGTATTCACATGTTGGCCATGTGTTGCTACTTGCGTGCTGGCATGTAAATATGCACGGCTTGGAACTTAGAAGGCAAGAGGAGAGAGTGTCCCGATATTGCGCTATTGCTCCTGAACTAGGTACATGACCATATTGGCCGCCCCCCTTCCCTAATTTACACTATACGAGACAGCTCCGGGGGAATGATCTCGAGGCCCAATGTGTTAGCTTCGGCGTGTAAAAGAAGACGAATGCGAAATACGATGACAAGGCGACGCAAACTCTGCTCGGACAGATGTACGAACACAAATCGGCTGAGCGAATTGCTTTCAAGAAACAAGCTGGACTTGAAATTGACTAGCTGGACAAGCCGAGAGCACCACGGATACGAAAGTGCGCGCCAGCACCCCCCCTTCCCTTTTCGAACACATATACAACTACACACAGCAAAACTGCACCTTGTTGCGGGGACCAAGGGTGGCAATCGTAATTCGATTTGGCGCGTCGGTCGGTTTGGGTGGACGGACACCGCCCTACGACCTAATTACCATGGAAGGCGATGGTCGTGCCGACGACGTTGCGTGCCAAGCGTGGAAGCGATCACCACGTTTCACGGCGAGGCTTGGCGGCAGCCACAAGAAAAATCAGAACGCGAAAAAGCGCTCACCCTCGGACGGGGAATCGGGCACGAAGAAGAATTTGAAAACGCGGGGGATCGGATCGAGAATTTGCTGCTGGGGCACAGGCGGGTGAGGGAAGCGGGCTGCGCGAGGTCGGGGCCCCCAGGCATATGGCTGGCTTCGCTGAGCCAGGGGATGCGGGATGTCGGCGGGGAGCGGCCCAGGGGGCGGGGCCTCGGCGATGGGCAGCGCGGGCAGCCGATGCTTCGCGAAAAGGGGGCACGTACAGAACGGCACTTAGCGGCCGGGGCGCGGTACACGTTAGGGGCGCGAGTGGCGGCACCCGACATGCACCCCGCCCCGCTGGCCAGGTGTAGTTCTATGAGTGCTCCGTTTTGTGGGGATGTCTCCGGCCAAACCAGCACGTACAGAACTACACCTAGTGCCTGGCTAGGTGTAATTCTGAACGCTCTGGATGTCTCGCGCGGGGCGAGCACGTACAGACAGGCACCTAGCGAAAGGGGCGGGGTACACGTCGGGTACGTCGTCGCGCCCCGCCCGCAGAGTCAGGAAGGCAAGGGCCGTTGAACCCCCTGCCGGCCTCCGGGCGGAAGTGTCTGAACGTCCCGGGGCTATCAAAAGGAATTACAACTGCTGCCTCCGCCCACATCGCTCCCCCTATCAGAGTATCTCGGATGGTCACTATGTTCCCCATTCCCGCCCGCTGCTTTGCCCTCCCCCTCCCCCGTTCTTCCTCTACCTGCCGCCCTCCATTTCCCTGCGCGTTTCCTTGTTGCCCCTGGCCCCTGCGTGGCGGCAAACGCCCGCGCCCCCCCGCAGCTGAAAGACTCACCTTGCGCTCATCCTCCAATCCATTCGTGAGGCGCAAGCCTTGATTCCAGACTGACACAGGCAAGGGACGCCGAGGCCCCAGCAAATCCAACAGGCGCGATCGGCCCCCTCGAATGGCGGGCGAACCAATACGTAAGACGATGTCGCAAAAGTATGTTCGGAATTTCGGGATCCGCGCAAGAAGCTAATCCACTCGCCCAAAGTGTAGTTCTATGCCTGTCCGACCTTTGACCTCCCCAACCAAAAGCCCCCCCCTCCCCCCTGCCTCCCCCCTTTGGCTCCGCTCCCCCTCCCCTCTTTTCCCCCGGCGACCCCTGCAAGCTACCTCCCCATCCTCCTCCCTTTCATCTCCACGGTCGGAAGTCCCCCTCCCCATCCCCCCTGTATGTTCGCCCCACGCAAGTCCCCCCCTTTCCACTGACCCCCCAGCCCGAAGCAATACCATTATACTCGATTCGTCGCACGGCAATGCCTGGGCGGAGAGGCGAAAACAATCCGGCCCTAGAATTCGCATCACATGGTAACGCCAGGAGCCGGCAACCATACTATTCCACTCTACTCGTCACACGGCAACGCCTGGTGGGGCGACAACAAGCTACCCCATGACTCTCCCCACGCGGCAACACTGGGGGCGGAAAACATGCTATCCTACTTTACCCGTCACGTGGCAACGCACAGGGGATCCTGCTCGAACCATCACTTGGCGACGCAAGAGCCAGGCGGCCGGCCAGAAAGCTTCGGAATCATTCGGGCTCGTGACTTCAGCAACCCGAAGAAACTCCCAGAGATCGTAGAACGGTCGGACCCTGTATTACCTCACCCGCCACATGGCAACACATGGGGACGCAAAATAGTATTCTACTCGATCCGCTTCGTAGCAACGCAAGAAGACGAAACAAGTGCCAGCTTACATCGTCAGGTAGCAACGCCGGGAAGCGAAACCAAAAAGTGGGTTGCTCCACCCGTCAAGTGGAAACGCCTAAAGGGGCAGACCTCACGTACCATCATACTCGACTCGCCACGTGGTACCGCAGGGAGCGGGAAAAATCATTGTTCTACTCGTCACGTGGCAACTCACGGAGGGGCGAAATAACTAATATCTCCCAGCAGCGCCTCAACTTAAAGGCCTGTGCGTCGGCGGCTCCGTGCCGACCGTGGCCGCCCTGTCGCCGCCTCGTCGCATCCCCATCGCCGCCTCGCAAATATTCTCATTCATTAAGAAGAATTAGGATATCCCCCCCTCCCCCCCGATTTAACGGGTCGCCTTTACGTATTGTTTGTTGCACCTGATTCTGCACACGGGTCCATCCGAACTATATGAATTCATAACACCCCAGGCAGTCCGGTTATCGACCCCCCCCTCACCCTCTGCAAAGCATCACTATGCGCGCACACTCGTTTATCAAAACAGCATCAGTTTTCAGCATCCGCTGCAAAAAAACAGAGTGCACACGCGCTCGTCGTCGCGCGCGCATGCCGAACTCCTTCACAAACCTTGGGTTTTGCATGGGTTTCAATATTGGAGAGAGTGCGTTTCACGGGGGCTTGCTTGCATAAAATTCGGGAGCGGCCAAAAGGGGGATGTCCAGGAGGGGGGGGTGCAAATCATGACCGGCGACATGTGCGCGGCCCAGCGGGGGGGCCAGGGACGTAATGAAACAAGAAGAGGCGCCCTGAAATCTGGGGAAAATATCATGGCCCCCGCCATGATATCCACCCCCCCCTAGTCATCACCCCCCCCTTTGCCGCACCCGATTGGATAAAATGCCCGCCCACCCACCCACCCCGGAAACCCCAAGGGACGGGGGTAAACTCCCCCCCCTCGGGTTCGAACGGGGGGGGGGGGGGACAAACCCCCCCGCCTCTGGAGAGGGGGACCCCCCTTTTGGGGAGGGGAGGGACCCCCCTCCTCGGAACGGGGGAGGGGGGCGAAAGGCGGCGACGACGACGACGACGACAACGGCGACGACGACGACGACGACGACGACGACGACGACGACGACGACGACGACAACGACGACGACGACGACAACGACACGACAACGGCGGCGCCAGCAGCGAAAACAACGACGACGACGAGGGCGCGCCGACTACTACGACGACGACGACGACGACGACGACGACGACGACGACGACGACGACGACGACGACGACGACGACGACGAAAAACACG
>CAUYUJ010006316.1:35000-42500 GCA_963575745.1 Prorocentrum cordatum | reverse complement strand
CCGGTCGCGTTCGCTCCCCCCACGCGAGGTCTCCAGAGGCCCTCGACGAGGGCCAAAGATGACATCAACACATCCTCGATCACCCCCCCCCCCGCGGACATCCGGCGTCGGGTGTTTTGTGTGACGCCTGCTTCTGTTTTCAAGGCAGCGGAAGGTCAGTGGAATAGTAAGCAACTGCGCAAAGAAGCACTGTCCTGCGTCCGCGCGGCTCTCTTGGATCGGCACTGGACACCCTCGCCCCCCTGGCGCACGGAGCGCGCCAGGGGCGGCGCTGGAGGCGCCGCCAAGGAGTTCTAGCGCCGATTCAGGAGAGCACCGCGCCACGCCGTTGGGAGAACCGGCACACACACACACACACACAAATACACACACCGCGTACGTTCGCTAATCTTACGGTGAAGGGGGAGGGGGACGGGGGGGCGACCCCCCGTAACGGACGGTACGGGCTCTCTGGATAAACCGACAGTCTCCTGCCCCCATCGATCCTCGAGGATCGGGCAGGGAGGCTGATTCCCCTTTTTGAGCTCGCTCGCGCAATCCCATCTGGCTTTATGAATCATCCCAGAACGTCGATGCATTAACATGTCCTCATCGATATCATCCTCATCATCAGGCGAACGCCATGGACAAAGAACTGAGGATTCGACATGTACGGGTAAACCAACTCCTTGGCGAGGGCCCAGGTCCCGGCAATCATGGCCAGGCATAGGGCTTGGATGGCCGTGATGGACATCGGCGCTCCCATCAGCGCGGAGAGAGACTGGTTGACCAAGTCTAGAGCAATGGTCTAGGAAGCAGCTTCTGGGAAGGTCCGTCACAACAATTAAGGGTATGAGGTTTGATTAAGGGGTCACTGACGAAGCGGGGGGGTAAGGATTGAGCAGGACTACGCGGGGCCAAGCGGGATGAAGCCGGATTGAGCGCGAGTATGCCGGACTCGGCCAGGTTTCGATCACGGATATGTCGACGCCGATGCTGACGTTAACCTCCTCGTAGCTGCATCCTAAAATGGTCATCGCGACGTACGTCATGGGAAGGAGGATCATGTAGTGCTTGGCTTGTGTTCCGAAATGCAGCATCGCTGCCCAACCCACTCCGAGCGGGACAAACATGATCACGTAAGCCGCTACTATCACTGCGGGCTCTGCTATCTCCACGGTGACCGTCGTTTCGTTCGACACCACCACAACAAATGCTTCCTGCCACTGCCAGGCCAAAACAAACGCGGATACCCACAATGACAGCAGACAATTAAACTACCGCAAGGCGATTGGTGGACAAGAGGGAAGCCGGGAATTTTAACACCACACGAGTCTCTTACAACGAAAGAAGAGGTAGAAGAGGAGCGAACACGATTTACAATACTACGGTGCAAAGGAAGTGCTGAGTGTGCCGCCGTCCTCCCATGGCACGAAGCTGGGTGGTATGATGTCAGTGCTGTCTGGCTGAAGTTAAATCCGCCGACCCAGTCGGCGTGTGTGAGAGGCTTCCCCATTCGAGTCGGGCTTCTCCGTTCGAGTCGTCGTCTCCATCGTCCTCCGTTCCATGTCTCTGACCCCTCCTCCTCAAGCGCTCCATCCACAGCGAAATTGAGCAACGTCGGAGTGGAATCGAAGGGAAGCCCTTTCCATTTGATCCCGTCCCCGCGAGGATGGGGGGGGTCCTGGGGGGGTCCTGGGGGGTTCCGCGGGGGGGTCCCGGGGGGGTCCCGGGGGGTCCCCTGGGGGGTCCCGGGGGGTCCCAGGGGGGCCCCTGGGGGGGGTCCGGGAGGGTCCGCTCCAAAGAAGCTGCCAAGAGGCCCCCAATATGCTCCCAAGAAGTCCCAAACGCGCCCCCCAGAGGCCTCCGTGCGCGTTCCGAAGAAATCCTGAACAGCATCCCTGAGGACTCTGACCCACGTCAGCGCCGTCGTCGTCGCCGCCGCCGCCGCCGCCGTCGTCGTCGTCGTCGTCGTCGCCGTCGTCGTCGTTGTTCCCGTTCAGGGTCGGCGGCACCAGCCGTAAGGCCTTCGCAATAATTGCCGCCTCTCCCCAGCCGCCCCCCACCCACTCAATTGCCCCCCCTGTCCAAGACTGCCGTGGCGCCCCGACGCCACCGAGGCCGAGGCGGTCCCCCCTCTCCGTCCTGGGAAGACCCCCCTGGATCCACGACACTGTCGCACACCCGAAGAAAATGATACAATTGGATCCATCGGTGTTCTCATATTAGAAGCCCAAGAGGACAGGACTTCCGGCCTGGAGATGTATGGAAGCCAGACAGGAACCGCTATGTGCAAGCACTGCTTGAGGAACATGCGTCGCAGAGAAAAATTCAACGCACAAGAACAGCTGTATTTCGCTGCATTGATGTTGGCGCCTTGACATCGCACCCTCCATGGACATCCCCAGACCACTCTCGGCTCGCACGCGGAATCTGAAGCTCAATATGAAGCAACCAAGCGCAATGCACAACCAAGGAAAAGTTGAAATGCTGCAGATATGTATGCATGAGTAAAGCTATTGGCACTCCCTGAGTATGCCCCAAGCTCTCGACTTATTCGCAGGACAAGAAGCTCAAACTGACGAAGCGAAGACAAACGAAAGAACAATGCACAAGACGCATCAAATGCAAAGAACTGCAAATCAATCAAAACTTCAATAGCAGTAGAAACTGTGTGGCTGGTAACGGTGGTTGCCAAAAAGGGCACCGCAATATCCTGCATCTCCCCAAACCTCTCACAACACACACGATGAATTCCAAGACAAAGCTGTAACACAACACAACACAACGGAATGCAAACACACACACACACATGCAATGCAAAATTAACTGCACTCCAACAGAAGCTGTGTCTCTGCTCACGGTGGTTGGCTCTTTGGTCACCGCAACTTCCATGAACCTCCCAAAACCGCTCCCGACTCACACGCGAAACCCTCAGCTCAGGCTGAAGCAGCCAAACGCAAAGCTAAGCTGGGGAATCTGCATTTGATCATCAAACCCTTCAGCTCCCACCAAAGATACTTACATGTTGATTGGTTGTCGTGAAAGTGATTGCCCCAAGAAGGGCTCGACAATACCCACGAAGACCGCCGAGGCATCCATCAAACAGGAGGCATCCAAAAGAAAAGGTCCCACATGAGCTCCATATTCAGCACAAGGCGTGAAACATCAAGTACGCCTATGCACCATGCACGTCACCCGAAGGGTGGCATGCTAAACACATGATCATGCTTGTTTATGTGTGCGCTCCAAGGGACCGCAAGAGGTCCTAAAGCGCCCGCCAAGCGGTTAACAAGAGGTTCTGCACAAGAACCATCCGAAAACAGCTCGAGTACCCCCCACAATAACTCCAAAACGGGCACGACCGCCCCAAAATGTATCCAGTATAGCCGAAGACCGGCACAATGTAGCCCCAAGACGCCGCTAGACAGCCCCAGGGTCCCCAAAGCTGCTCCGGGACCCACCCGGACAACCGCAAGACACTCACAGGCTGCCCGAATACCCCAAGAGTCCCCCAACCGGCCCAGAGGATCTCCCGATGGGGTCCTCCGGCAAGCCCCAGAGAGGCCACAGAAACACCGCATGTTACGCGCGGGAAGACATGATCACATGGCGCGGCATCTTCTCCACCGTGCAGGCGAGCTGCCGCATGCTACGCCCATGCGGGTGCCAAGGGGCGTCTGGGGACACAGGGCGAGGCTCGCCACACGCGCCACAGCCTTCTTGGAAAACCCCGCGGGATCGGCACACACAGAGGGATCTGCGAAGACGGCGTCCTCCTCCTCCTCCTGCTCCTCCTCGTCCTCCAAAAACCTTCCACAAGGAACCCAACCCTGAGACCCCCTCCTCCTCCTCCTCCTCCTCCTCCGAAAACATTCCACAAGAGACCCAAGGTGAGGAAACGTTGCGCTTTCCATCGCAAAACCATCGAAACCCCAGAAACCCAGGGCACCCTGGAAGCAACCCAAGGCCCCCACTGCACCCGCATCCTCCGGCTCGTCTTCCTCGTTCTCACCAGCATTGGCATCACCACCACCATCATTATCCTGCCGCAGCCCTGGCCTGGCAGAGAGCGTCTCGAAAGCATCGCTACAGGATCTTCTACAGCGCAGTCCGTCAGCCAGCCAGCCAGCCAGCCAGCCAGCCATTACCAGCATCATGATTATCATAAACAGGAACAACACCATGATCATGATCATGATCATTATCATCATCACCATCACCATCACCATCATCACCATCATCATCATCATCAACATCATCATCATCATCATCATCATCATCATCATCAGCACCATCAGCACCATCAGCATCAGCATCATCATCATAATCAGCATCGTAATAGTAATCAGCAGCATCATCAGCAGGAGCATCAGCATCAGCATCATCACAATGATTCAAACTATAATCCGCCTAAAAAGCTTCATATTTCGCCTGACCTCTAATCATTGTCCTCTTGCATTCATGGCATCATCCTCATCCTCCTCATCCGCGTAATTATCTTCGTCGCACATAAAATCACAACCAGACCTCATCGTGCATCAACAACATCGTCAGCATCAGCAACAGTATAAGCATCAACCTCATCGTTAGCATCACCATGATCATCATCATCAACAACATCAACAACAACATCATCATAATCAGTATCGTCGTCATCATCCTCATCATCAGCATCAGCATCAGCATCATCATGATCGTCGTCCTCGTCGTCGGCATCACCATCACCATCACCATAATCAGCATCATCGTTGTCATCATCATCAACATCCTCATCACCCATCACCACCCATCATCAGCAGCAGCATCATCGTACAATTAGTAAGATTCATGCAGATATGCATCTTCATCATCATCAGCAACACAATCATTATCATGAACAGCATAAGCAACATCGACAGCGTCGCAATCATAACCCTCATCATCCACATCCCCATCCTATGAAATCCTCATCACCCTCTCCCCCTGCCTGACCTCATCACCCTCGCACGAACTCATCATGATCCCCCTGATCCTCCCCCTCCTCCTCCTCCACCTCCTCCTCCTTCTCCTCATGCGCCTCCAATTCTCATCATCCTATCGCCATTGTCGCCCTCCTCCCCATACAGCATCACACTCCACCCCCGCCCCACATCATCTTCATAGTCTTAGTCCTGGACCTTCGTGGTCCTCATTTCGCCTCTGTCTCGGTCACAGAACCATCATGACCCGCCTCCCTTCTCGATCTCCCCTCCTAAAGGAAAACCAATAGCACGAAAAACATCGGAGCACAGCGTTGATGGAAACCCTCTGGGGAGGTGGGCGCTGGCTGCGCTACTGGAGCCCCCTGTGGGGCACTATTGGGGGCACTCTTGCGGCCCTGTCCTCCCCTACTGCCTTTCCTACCCCTCCTCTTCTCTCAACGCCTTCTCCTTCTCCTCCTTCACTTCTCCTCGCCGTCCACGGACATGGCAGTCCTGGCGGCACTACGGGGGCGTCCAGCAGCCTCGCTGTCCCTGGGCTCCCCTGCAGCCCTGGGCCAGACTTATCCTCCTCCTCCTCCTCCTCCTCCTCCTCCTCCTCCTCCTCCTCCTCCTCATTATCTTCCTCCTCCTACTCCTTCTCTTGGTTGCGCGCACAGGGAGGTACGAGGAAGGGGGGGAAGGCGTCTTAGACAGAGGTTACTTCCTAGTGGGCACTGGCCTTACATCTATAGATAAGACCCGCGCCTTCTAAGAAGCAGGGGTGCTTCTAAGAAGCCTTCCCCCCTCCCCCACAGTCAACCCATGCGCGGTAAAGATGCAAGAGCCTTGGAAGGCCATGTCGACACTTTGCGAGAGGGGCGCGGCTGGCGAAAGCGGCCAAGGATGGGCCGAAGGGAGAGGATGCAAGGGTAACCTGAGAAAGTCGCTCGTCCTTACCATGCGGGTTGACTGTACTTTGGAGTCCCGAAACGGTGCGGTGACAGACCGTGCGGTAACCTCGAAATCCCCCAAGACCTCACCGCACGGTCCGTCAACGCACGGTTTTGGGACCCTGGAGGCCCCTGTCGCCCGAGGAATCCTCGGAGAGGGACTCGAGTCCCGAAACCTTGCGGCGACCCCGAATCCCCGCCGACTCACCACAACCGTGCGGTCACCACACCGCTTGGGGGGCCCGCGATGCACCCCCCCCCCGACGCGTGGCGGATTTTCCCCCCTCCGGGGGATGTCCTCCCCCGTCTCCCCGGGGTCCTGCGCGTCCACCAGCTCGTCGGCCCGCGCGTACAGCGGGGAGGGCAGGTCCCGGCTGGAGACCAGCTTGCGGTCGGAGCGCGCGCGCTCGCGCGGGCGGGGCAGCCTGCTCGGGTTGGACGGGGGGGAGGAGGGCAGGAAGGAGGGAGGACAGGGCAGAGGATGCGAGGGGAGGGGAGGGAGGGGGGGGGGAGTTGACGATGGAGGGAGAGGAGGCAAGAATGAGGACGGAGGCACAAGCGGAGGGAGAAGGGAGGAGCAGGGAGGGAGGGAGGGAGGGAGAGAAAGGCAGGAGCTAGAAGGGAGGAGGCTCGAGGAAGCAAAGATGATGGAGGCGGGAAGATAGGGATTGAGGAGGAGTGACAGGAGTGAGAGGAGGAGGAGGAAGAGAAGGAGACGGAGGAGGAGGAGGAGGAGGAGGAGGAGGAGGAAAACGAGCCAGCACGGCAGGAGGGGGAAGAGTGAGAGGGGCAGGGAAGGGAGGAAGGTCGGGGGCTGCTCAAGGTGCCCCTGGCCCAAGGTGCCCCCGGCTTTTCGCTCAACGTTGAAGCCCCATGGGGCCCTCTGGGCCTCGTGAGGGGTGCTGTGGAGGCCGCGGGGGCCTCCTCTCGGAAATCCTGGGGGCACCCCGGGGCCAGGGGCATGTCCAGCAGCACCCGGCAGAGAGGGACCGGCGCAGCGTTGCACGCCGGGCGGAGCCACAGGGCCGACGCCTTCGCTGCGGTGCTCTCCCTCGCAGCAGCTTTGTGCTGCAGCCGGCAGCGCTTGGTGACGGCACAAGGGCGCCGTCCACGGCACACGCAGAATGATCGAGGGCCTCGGGCCTCGAGCCTCGAGCCTTTTTGAAGGGGCCCTGGGACACACGAAAAAAGACACACAAACCACAGGATTCCCCACATGTTCCCATCTCTTCTGGTTCTCTGTCTTCCCCCCACTTCCCATATTTTCGCATATTTTCCTGGGGATCGACGATTAATTGTGTCTGCGTGTGGTTTCCCTCCTGAGCCTTGGTGTGCTCGGGACAGCGAGAAGAGTGGCAAGAGTAAGCGGCAATGGCAGGGACACGGTAACCCGGGAGGCTGAGGCCGACCGCCTGCTCCACGACCAGCCGACAAGAGGGAGGAGGCAGAAGCAAGGAAGGCGCCACGAGGACGCGGAGGACGCGGAGGTCGGGCCGAGAAGGGGGGAGGGACCGAACAAAAACGAACGGGCGCCGGGACGAGGCGCTGGACCTCAGAGAACAGATCGAGACGGCGAAAGGGGGGGGCACGGAGAGGGGAGCGTCAACGGACCACCTCGCCAATCCTTG
>CAUYUJ010006316.1:27500-30000 GCA_963575745.1 Prorocentrum cordatum | reverse complement strand
CAGGCGGCAGCGGCGGCCTGGCCCCTGGCGCGAGGCCAGCTGGCTGCGGCGGCCCGCTCTTCGCCTCGGGCGACCGAAGGAGCGCTGCCGGCGGCCCGACGGCCTGGGTGCCCCGAGGGGCCAGCAGGGGGTCTTCACCGACGCCGGGCCAGGCAGACCCGGCCACACGCCGCCAGTGCCTGCGGCACGCCAAGCGGCACTCACGGGTCAAGAAGTTCGGCGGTGGACAAGCCTCCCTGCAGTGAGCCACCCTTCAGTGAAAACGGCGTCGAGCCGAAACCGACGGACCCGGACCCGCAAAAGCGACGGCCGCGACGCCCTCTCGCGAATCGAAAACGGCCAATTCGCTAATCGACGCGTCAGGGTAGGAGGTCTATCAACCTCCGATAAGTGGGCCCAATGCGCTGACAGGCGTTGTCCAAAGACCATCACCTTCTGATGCGGGGCCTCGCCCTCCACAGTCGGCCGCACATCTGGGTCTATAGGGTACCCACTCGCGATGCATCTCGGAGAGAGCGTGAGCCACCGCCGCTCTACTGTGGAAAATTGCCACCCTTTTCCTCCGGAACCCCGGGGCCCCCCCCACCCACCCTCCGAAAATCCCCCCCCCTGCTGGACCCCCCCCCCTTCCCCAAAACCCCCCCCCTACCCCCCCCCCCTCCCCTCGAAAACCGGGGGGGTTCACTACCGGTTCGACCCCCCCCCCCTCTCGAAAACCGAAGGGGGGGGTCACTACGGTTCGAACCCCTCCCCCCCCCCCAGTCACGCCAGCAAACGACTCCCGGTCCCTACCACCGTCCGCGCCACATCCCCCACTGTTGTTCCCAGCACCACTGTCCTCACCACCACTGTCCCCACTGGTTCCACCACATTCCCTACTGTCCCCACCAGTGCTCCCACCACTGTCGCACTGTCCCCACTGTCCCCACCACTGTTCCCACCACGGTTCCACTCTCCCCACTTTCTCCACGGCCCCAACCACTGCCCGACCATCCCCACTGTCCCCATTGTCCCACTGACTCTTCCGCTGTCCCACTGAGCTGTCTCACTGTTCCCACCACTGTCCCTACTGTCCCCACCACTGTCCCCACTGTACCTCTGTCCCATTGTCCCACAGCCGTCCTCGCCACCGCCTTCACCACTGTCCCAACCACCACTCTACCCTCCACTGTCCCACTGTTTCCACCTCCCACTGTCCCCACACCAGTCCCCACCACCACCGTCCCCACCACTGTCCAATGTTCCCACTGCTTCCACCATTGTCCTCACCACTGTCCCCACCACTGTCCCGCTGTCCCCTCACCAGTCCCCCCCACCACCGTCCCCACCACTGTCCGCCCCCCCCTCGGTTTTCGAGGGGGGGGGGGTTCGAACCGGTAGTGACCCCCCCCGGTTTTCGAGGGGAAGGGGGGGGGTTCGAACCGGTAGTGACCCCCCCCCTTTTCATGATGAACTGGGGGGGGGGAGGGGTTCGAACCGGTAGTGACCCCTTCTGGTTTTTGGCGGCGCGCACAAGGGGGTGGGGGGAGGGGGGAGGGCTTCTTAGAAGGAGGCTGCTTCTTAGAAGGCGCGGGCCTTACATCTATAGAGAAGGCCCGTGCCTTCTAAGAAGCAGGGGTGCTTCTAAGAAGCCCTTCCCCTCCCCCCACCCCCCTCTGCGCGTGGCTGAGGTTTTCCGGAGGGGGGGGGGAGGGGTTCGAACCGGTAGTGACCCCCCCCGGTTTTCCGCCAGCAGCGGTAGAACACGCTCTTTCATATCTCGCAGCCGAACGTGATGCGCAGCTGGAGGTCCAGGCGCACGCCGATGATCATCATTGCGTCGTGGAGCTCGGAATCGGAGACTTGAGCGGTGACGCCCTGGCCGAACCGCGACCTCCACGATTGCACCTCATTCTCAAGATGCACGATGTATTTCTGAAGTTTAGCAGCCTTACTGGACAGTTCGTGGCTCTCTGCCTCCCGTCGAGATTGTCGAATGAGTCGTTGTTGCCTCGGCAGCGTCGCTGCGAGCGCAGAAGGAAGGAGTGGCGGCATGCTGATTTGCCTGCAGGGGCTAGCTGCGCGCGAGCAGCGCCATAATAAAGCTTGAGCCAAATGGCAAATGTGATCCCAAGAATTAGAGCCAGCCAAGAATGCCGCATGCCTGATCGGCCAAAAATCGCTGGCACCCGGTTTCTCGACATCACGCGGAACACAGCAGGCAGCAAACACTGAAATGTCGCAACTCCGTGGCCGCATCCACCGCGGGAAGATTTCTCGCCGCTGTGAGCGCTGTTCCCTCCACCCACCCACCCCCACACACACACACACACAGTTACACACAGATACTGAGAGAGGGCGGGGTGGGAGGTCGCCCTTTCAGAACATCTGGGGCTAACACTACGGGGGGGGAGGAGGAGGAGGAGGAGGAGGAGGAGGAGGAGGAGGAGGAGGAGGAGGAGGAGGAGGAGGAGGAGAGAGGAGGAGGAGGTGGAGGAGGGGGAGGGGGGGAGGGGGAGGA
>CAUYUJ010006316.1:0-25000 GCA_963575745.1 Prorocentrum cordatum | reverse complement strand
CAACATCATCATCAGCATCATGACCGACATCAGCATCGTCATCCGCATAACCATCATCCTAAGCAGCATCAGCATCATCAACATCATCTTCATGATCATAATCATGGCCATCATAATCAGCAGCAGCATCATCATCGTCAGAATCCTCATCGTCATCAGCAGCGTGAGCATAATCAACATCACCATCATCATCAGCATCATCGTCATCCGCATCGTCATCCTCGTCGTCATCGCCATCATCAACATCATCATCACCACCATCATCGCCGTCGTCATTATCAATGCATCAACATCGGCATCATCATCGGCATCATCACCCGCAGCAGCAACAGCAATATCGTCAGAATAGTCGGCAGCATAATCCCCATAATCATCATCATTATCATCAGCAGCAGCATCAATCATCATCGGCATCATGATGATCATCAGCATCACCATCGTCATCACCGTCGTCATCATCATCATCCTCATCATCATCGGCAACGTCATCGTCGTCATAGTCATCGTCATCCCTGTTGTTCGTCATACTTCCTCTCCTCCTCCTTGTCCTCCTCCTCCTCCTCCTCCTCATCCTAGTTGTCAACCCCATGTTCCTCTCCTTCCCTTTACTCCACGTCCACCACATCCTCTTCCTCCTCCTGTAACCCCCCTCCCCATCGTGATCCTCCTCCTCATCCTCCTCCTCCTCCTCCTCCTCCTCCTCCTCCCTGGTCATCCTCCTCCTCTGGGAACGAAGATGTACCGATACTGATGCTTGCTAAGCCTCTCCCAGGGTACGTTCTGATCAGAATCTCGAAGACAAGTCAGCCGTGACGACGAGGACTCTTCAAGACGAGCAGCGGCATTGGTAACGCCTCCTTTCTCCATCTCCTCCTCCTCCTCCTCCTCCTCCTCCTCCTCCTCCTCCTCATCCATCATCATCATCACCATCATCATCATCATCATCATCATCATCATCATCATCATCATCATCATCATCATCATCATCATCATCATCATCATCATCATCATCATCTCATCTCATCATCATCATCATCATCATCATCATCATCATCATCATCATCATCAGCATCGGCACCCTCATCCTTCTCCATTCGTTCTCCCTGTAGATTACTCCTTCCTGTCGCACCCAAAAACGCGTTGGCAGGGCGGGCTGGGCGTGATTGTCCCCCAATCAGTGGAAATGAACCCCTGTGGGGCCATCTGAACAGGGAGCTTGGAGGGAGCGTTTGCTGCAACATCGTTGATGCATCTTCTGTTTACACTGGCCCTCCGCCTCCTTCTCCTCCTCCTTCTCCTCCTTCTCCTCCTTCTCCTCCTCCTCCTCCACCTCATCCTCATCATCGGCTCACCGTTGTCCTTGCCAGCCGCAGCAAAGCCACCGCGAGCAGCGGCGCACGAGCGAGTCCGCAGCGGCCGCGCCCCTTCGCGACCCCACGGCACCGCGGGCTAAGCCCCGCGCAGCCCGCGTAGAAGACCGGCATCAGGGAGCTCTCGACGCCGAAGTCCATGTGGCGGACCCGTCCGCCGAGCCCAACGCAGCTCAGCGCAGCCCGCGTGAGGGTCGCAGCCGCCCAACAGGCGATTGATCGCCTGGCGGCGCCTGCGCTCGCCCGCCCTGGCGGCGGCAGCTGGCCAGGGCATCAGCCCTGGAGGCCGCGGGCGCGGCCGGCCCCGGCCAGTCCCGCCGCCGCCCCGCACTTCTCGCACAGCAGGCAAGCACGCCCCACGACGGCCTCCTGGAGGGGCCGCTCCTGGGCCCCGCCACCAGCCATGTCGGCGGCCAGCTGGAGCGGACAGGCGTCGGAGGCGAGCTCGCGGCCCTATTCGTCGCGCAACGCCGCCTCCAGCGCAGGCCGGGCCGCGGGCGAGCTGGCCGCCACCTGGCCTTCGCCATCGCCTCTACGGCGTTGCATCCCCGCCCGGCCGCGGCCGAGCTCCGAAGCGCGGCGCGGCGCCAGGTCCAGCTGCGCGCGCAATGTGTCCGTGGCGGCCGAGCGGCCGCAGCGCACGCCTGCAGTGGACAACCGTGCCAGAGGCCTGGTAGAGGTGCGGCGAGAGCTGGGCGGCGCGCGGCGGCGCGGCAGCTGGCCGCTCTCGCCCTGCCGCCTCCGTCGACCCCACCGGCAGATGCGAGCCGCCGCCCAGCCCGCGCAGTCGGCCGAGGCTCGCGCCACCACCAGGCGCTCCCCAGCCGCGCGTCCGCGGATTTGGGGATCTGCTCTCCGCGGGCGCCCAAACCAGCGAAGAAATCCGCACGGCAGTTCCCGATTCAATCGAAGACATCGAACTCGACGTCATCTGCGATGTCCTCGGGCGCCCGATGGGCGGATGCCCAGCGGAAGCAAGGCGGGGGCCTCGCGAGACCCAGGGCCGCGTTCTGCAGCCTCCTCCACATGGCCGCATGGCGGCCCTTCCCGCTTGCCTCGCGGTCGCACCGCGAGTTGCCCTCCAGGCCGAGCGCCTGCGTCAACCGCCGACGACCGCGTCGACGGCCGCGCCGTCGCCACGCAGCGCATCCAGCAGGGCGCGCCGCTCGGCGCGGCCGACCGCCTGAAAGCGGCCAGGCATGGCGTCGCCCGCGACGCGCATGGGCCACCTCCCCGCCCGCCACGCACCGCCGCCGCCCAACCGCGGCGCCTCGCCTCCGACGCGCGCGGCGCCGAGCCCGACCCGCCCGCGCACATCTTGCCCCGCCAAGGCACCTGGCGCCCCGAGCGGTGGACGGCCACGTTCTTCAGCGCGCGCCCCGGCGGCTCAGGCGCCAGCAGCAGGCCGCAGCTCAGCCGCAGCTCGCTGCCCCGACGGCGCACTTCTCCTCCTCCTCCTCCTCCTCCTCCTCCTCCTCCTCCTCCTCCTCGCGGAAGCGCTTCATCGTGAAGAGGATCTGCTTGCGGAAAGGGGTCTTCGGCTCCTGCCCGTGGCCGAGCAGGTCGACGAGCGGCTCGCACCCACGCCCGCGCCGACGCAGGCTCGGGGGCGGCCACTGCCCGACGCCAGTCCGTGGGCTCGCCGAGTGTCTGAAGGTTTTGGAGCTTTAGCTGTGCGTGGTGATTCTGCCGAGGTTGCCGATATGTGTGCGGCGGAGCCTGCACGGGTGTTCTCCGACCCCAAGCTGGCCGGGCGTCTACAGGCAATTGAGGTTCGAGTGCTTCGTTCTGCTACTCGGGCGGTTGCGATTCCGCCTCCGGGAGCGCCGATGCCAGGTGGTGGACTGGTTGCAGCGCTCCCAGACGCAGCGTCGATGAAGGAGCCGATGTTTTGTTCTGCGATATGTTGAACTCCGATAGGGACAGGTGCGGCCGTGGGTTTGCTTCTATCGGTGCTTTGAAGGCCCATCAGCTTCAGAGTTCTTTGGAAGGGCATAGTATAGTACCATTGGCAGCTAGGGCCACTGTCACGAGCCAATGTTGCATATGTCGCCACGTTTTCGCTTCCCGTGAAAATGCAAGAGAACATCTCAAGGGGTCTGTGCGCAAAGGTTTTTGCACTGGGCCTGGAAATGTCTTTCAACGCGTTGTGCGTATACCTGATGGCCTCCAGTGTCCATTATGAGATCATGATTGTCTCGATTCCGTGCATCGCCACTTACACCATTGCCATTTAGCCTCAATCCGCGCTTCGGCGACCAGCAGTGTACCCACACTTCTTTCACAGCTTTCTGCCATACGTGATCGTATTGCTGCCCGTGAGACAGCTGCGGCGTAATCATCCCGATGAGCGCTGGATACAAGGACTGCCTGCAGGTTCCGGAGGCGAAGACCCAGGACAAGCGTCAGAAGGAGGATTCAGCGGGGGACGAGAGCACCAGGCGGGACGAGCTCATTCTGTTCGCGCAGGTCGCCGCGGAGAGTCGCACGCATGCAGCGTCCCTATATCGCACTTGGTTGGTTCTGGGCGAGGTGGGGGAGAAGTTCGACGACAACACGAAGCTGGCAGTCGCCAATTACGAGAAGTCCATCAAGGGCAAGAAAGGCCACAAGAGCGGGATCCCATGCCAGCACGCCATGATTGCAGCGCTTCAGACGGCCCAGACCCAGTTTCACGACCAGAACCAGGAGTGTACGGCATCATCGAGGAGACGCCGACGAAGCACACGGAGCCCGCCAGGCTCGGGAAAAAAACGTGCTGGAACTCCGGGGCCAGTAAGCGCGGGAGCGTGGCCATCGCTTCTGGCACCGCCTCGGAGAAGACGCTCCCGCGGAGCTCAAGGCGGCGATGGGCGTCGTGACCAAGAGTTGTGAAGGGGCCCCAGGACACACAAATAAATACACACAAATAAAATGATTCCCTATTTTTTCCTATATTTTCTGGGTTTCTGTCTTCCCCCCACTTCCCATGCTTTCCCATATTTTCTGGGAAATCGAAGATTAATTGTGTCTGTGTGTTTCTTATCCTCCTGAGAGTTGGGAGGGCGCCGGAGGCGAGGAGCTTCTCGGGCAGGCCCCTCCGCGAAGAAGCGCGAGCGCAAGCTCCAGGGGCGCATCTCTAGCGCAGGAAGGACCGAGCGCCGCGTGCGCACGCGGCTCTGCACCACAGTGGGGTGCGTACCGCCCGGTCGGGTCACTACTCCAGATTTCGTAATAAAAGGGAGGGGGTCTGGACCCTCCAAGACAAGCCATTTCAGATCTCCCCCGTGGGAGAACCCTCCAGAACATCGTCCCCAGACCCCCCAGGCCCTCCAAGATAGCCTGGAAGAGACCCCGCCGAAATGAGACCCCCCTCCCTTTATTACGAAATCTGGAGTACCTGATCCGGCGGATTCGCATGTCCGTGTCCCTGGTCCTGGGGAGGGGACCTCCGCAAGTGTCGCCCCCCAGCAGATGAGGAGCCATTCTTCTGGCAAGTGCAGTTGCCCGCGTCGCTCACGACGCATCCAATTGCTAGCCTGGCTGCCCTGCAGCGTCGCACCATATTTTCCCACGATCAGGCTAGGGATGCGTCTCTGGAGTGTGTCCTATCTACCTCGTTCTCCTCCTCCTCGTCCTCCTCCTCCTCGTCCTCCTCCTCCTCCTCCTCCTCCGCCTCCTCCTCCTCCTCCTCCTCCTCATCATCATCATCCTCATCCTCATCCTCATCCTCATCCTCATCATCATCATCATCATCATCATCATCATCATCATCATCATCATCATCATCATCATCAGCATCATCATCATCAGCATCATCATCATATTCTTCTTCATAATCATCATCATCATCATCATCATCATCATCATCATCATCATCATCATCATCATCATCATCATCATCATCATCATCATCCTCATCATCATCCTTATCATCATCAGCATCGTCATCATCATCATCAGCAGCATCATCATCAGCATCATCTTCATCATTATCAGCATAATCATCATCAACAGCATCACCATCATCAGCAGCAACATAAGCATCATCATCATCATCAGCATCAGCATCATCATCATCATCATCATCACCAACAGCATCATCATCATCATCATCACCATCAGCATCATCATCACCAAAACCATCATCATCATCATCAGCATCATCATCACCATCATCATCAGCAGCATCATCATCAGCAGCATCATCAGCAGCATCAGCATCATCAGCATCATCAGCATCATCATCGTCGTCATCATCGTCATCATCATCATAATCATCATCAGCATCATCAGCATCATCATCACCATCATCAGCATCTTCATCATCAGCATCATCATCATATTAATATGATCCTCCTCCTCCTCCTCCTCCCCCTGCTCCTCCTCCTCCTCCTCCTCCTCCTCCTCCTTTTCCTCCTCCTCCAGCGCCCAAGCATGTTTTGGATCGAGCGAAGACTTTCGGCAATGGGACGGGCTCTAGTGCTGCTGGTCCTCGCGGTGGTGGTGGTGGTGGGTCACATGTGCTCGGAGATAAGCGCCAGGCGAAGCTTGAGAAGCAGCTGGCAGACATCACCAAGCGATTCGACCTACTGCTCAAGTCCTCTCCCCAGGGCGGCGGCCACGGCGGCGGCGGCAAGAGTGGTTCGAGCCCAGGAGGAGAGTCGACGGAGCAAGCGGAGGACCCCCTGGTGGCACAGGCGGCAGAGCTCGAGCAGGCCATCAAGGCGTGCGGCAAGGAGCATATGTCCTCGGCTAAGGAGTTGTTGGTCACCCAGCTGCGCGACGTGCGAGCCAAACTGGAGGCCAAGAAGAGCGACATCACGCAGCACACCCACGTCGGTCACCGCCTCGCCAGGGCGGAGAAGCAGTTGGCAAAGCTCACCTGTGATGTCGAGTCGCAGAATGATGCCATCAAGGAGGCCACCGCCAAGCGGGACGAGCTGGAGGCTAAACGTCGGGCTGCTGCTGTCGAAGTTGAGGCCCTCCAAATGCAACTGGTGGCATCTATTCCACGTGGTGGTGTACCTCATGCCAAGCCTGCTCCTCCGACCCTTGAGGTCCTCACGGAGATGCTCGAAGGCAAGGAGGAGATCAAGGCGATGTTGGAAAGCCAGGCTTTCAAGGAGTATGCGTCCCTCATTGCTCAGTTGCAGAAGGACCAACCTCCTGATGGCACTGCTACTCCACCGGCTGTCCCCGAGGATGACGATGATGACGAAGAACTACCTCAAGCCTTCCCTGATGACGCAGAGGCCGAGAAGTTCTGGGATGAGCATCGGGGAGACAAGCGGGCGATTTGCCAGGCGCTGGCGTCAGGAGCTTTCAAGAGGGCGAAGACATCGGGCTCCTGACGGTGAAGGCGTAAATGTACTGAGGGCCTCCAGAGTGGGGGCCCAGGCGCTGTCTTTTGGTGGAACAGCTCCCGTGGTGGAGCAAGGTCTCTCGTTTTGTGTTTTGTCGGGGGCCTCTCGTGGGGCCCGCGTTGGCGAAGTGTCGCCGACTTCTCGTCCCCACCTGGCGAACGGTGCGGTAAGAAAAACAGCCTGGAGCAACGGGACCGTCGGCCCTGGTGGAGGCAACCGCGGGGCCGCGTCCAGCATGTGCAGAGCCAAGCCCCATGTGGGGCAGCCACTATGCACGGGTTTCAAAGTTTCCAAGTTCGGGACGGGCTGCCCTCCCTCGCCTGCTTCGTTTAAGGCCGACGACCTACCAGGGCAAGTTTTTGAGTGTTATAACGGGAACAGCTGGGGCACTCTTGAGAAACGGCTCAGGCGTTCTGAAGCGGTGGTCCTTTTCGCCCAGGAGATAGGTATCACGGACGAGACTCAGGGGGACAAGACGGCCAAAGCACTGGCGATGGGATGGCACATGCTCTGCTCGCCCTCTGTTCTCGCTGGCCGTGGGCAACTCTCAGCAGGCGTGGCGATATTTGCGAGGACCACTGTGGGCCTCAGATGGCCAAGTCGGCTGCCACGTGGGGTTTTAGTGCCGCATCGACTGATTGTTGTTGAGCTGGACCTCCCGCGATGGCCTCAACCTGTGGTGGCTGCTTGTGGGTACTTCCATGACTCCGAAGGCCTTTCGAAGCGCAACCTGAAGATTCTGAGGGAAGCGGGCGAGGCCCTCGAGGGCCAGCATCTGGCAATCTTCGGAGCGGATTGGAAAATGCAGTCGTCGATCGTCGAGTTGTCGGGGTTACCACGTAAAGCAAACATGGTCATCCTGCAGCCCCCAGCCGAGACATGTGCCACGGCAGCGGCTAATCCGTACATTGACTATTTCGTGGTGTCGCCAGCGGTTGCGAAGTTGGTCGGTAAGACCTCTACCATCGCGACGTGGCCGCACCGCCCGCACAAGCCTGTGCAGTTGCAGATCAAGGCAGGTGTTAGCGGGATCAAGCAGTTGATATATCAAACGCATAAGAGGCTCCCTAGGGAGCCCCCTTTCGGCCCCTCCCCCGAGCCGCCGTGTTGGGAGGTCCCCGGGGCCCTTGCCGAAGAGGCTAACAAAGCTGCCAGCGTCGATTCGGTGATTGTGGCGTGGGAACTGCTCTCTGCGGCGTGGAAGCGTTTTTCGGATGCCATGGAGGTCGAGTTGGAAGGTAAGCTGGACACTCCGATCAATACCAAAGGCCTCAAGGGTCTTCCTCCCTCGGCGAAGTTGGTCTCGGTGTTTACGAAACCACGACGGAACACCGAGGATGAGGAACTGGCCTGTGAAGGTTGGATTTGGCTCCAGCAGAACCTCAGAGATCTCCAATGCACGGCCGTGCGAGTGCATGAGAACCGTGACATGAATGTGAACCAGGACATCCAGGCTGTGTTCAACATCTGCAGCATCATCCAGCAGCCCTTTCATGGGGAGGGCCTGTCCGTGAGGCTGGACGCCACGGTCAGCGCTGCCAGGCAGTTAGTTGCGCCTCGGCCTCAGGACAGAGGCCAGATGTCGGATTGGCTCGAAAAGATCAAGCAAGCTCTTGATGATTGGGGTGACGATTTTGACAGCGCCCGATCGGGCCTTGACACGCGTGCTAAGGTGAGCTGGGATCAGCGGCAGCACGAGGCGGTATCAGGTTCGGCGCGGAAGATACATAAGCTTTCCCGTTTAAAACCCACATGGTTGTCCACGACCATTGAGACGGCCCCTGGTGGGTTTTCGGCCGACCTGCGCAAGCTGCTCGCGAATGAAGCCGACGTGTTAGGGTCCTACTGGAAGCCCCCCCCCCCCAAAAAAAAAGCCCCGAGCCCCATCGAGGTGCTGGACAGGCAGTGTTTTGAGCGCTTGAGGCCCGAAGGTATCCGCGCTCTCTGTAAAACGTCCAGTCCTCACACGGCTCAGAGTCCGGATGGCGTGCACATCAGACACTATGGCATGCTGTGCGATGCTGGCATCGAGGCCCCCGCGTGCATTTCCCAGGCGATCGAGAAGATCGGAGTCTTCCCCAGGCCGTTTACTGGATGCTCTTCCCCCTCTTGGAAAAACCCAAGGGTGGGCCCCGCCCCGTGTTGCTCTGCGCGGCCCCTGTGAGGCTGCGGGAAAAAGCTAGGCGCCCCATGGCCCAGGATTTCGAAGCCAGACACCCGAGAAGTTATTGGGCGTTCGGAGCGGGGAAGTCTGCGGAGCAAAGCATCTGGAACCAGGCGGTCAAGGCGGAAGCTCCTGTCGGAGAAGGGAATGTGACGGGAGGTTTTCGTGGGACGGGTCCAAGTATTACGAGTCCTTCCGATTGACCACGCTCAGAGATCGCCCGCTGGCTGCTGGCCTGCCGAGTGCGGTGGTCAAGGTCACTTTCAATTTTTGGCGCGGACCGCGCATTCTCCGTCTTGGGACGGATCACAGCGTCGTCCCGCTTTATGCTTCGTGCGGGCTGCCTGCGGGGTCGCGTTTCAATGACATTAATGTTAAGGTTTATGCGCTCGGGCCCTTTCGGCAAATTTCTCGAGCGCAACCGTGATATGTGGACCTGGCCTCCTACGTTGACGACGATACGGTCAGCGCCTATGGAAGCCCCGACCATGTCGTGGAGGTACTGGAGAAAGCTGCCGATGACATTCACTAAGCTTTTCAGTGCGAGTTGGGGGTCGGACTGGCGGCCGACAAACTGTTGACGTTTGCCTCCTCGCCTGCTCTGTCGCTGCGGATCGGGCGTCGCCTCGGAACGCTGGCGGGCACGGTGGGAACACCATGTGGGTT
This sequence comes from Prorocentrum cordatum, assembly GCA_963575745.1. Classification (NCBI taxonomy): domain Eukaryota; class Dinophyceae; order Prorocentrales; family Prorocentraceae; genus Prorocentrum; species Prorocentrum cordatum. Next base: position 15,455 of record CAUYUJ010006316.1, on the reverse strand, counting down.
CCCTGGGAGTTGATCTGGCCCCTGGTGTTAAGAGGAGTGTGAAGCAGGCCTGCAGCAAGAAGAAAGGTAGACTTGCCGATCTGATTCGTAGGCATCGCAAGCTCAAACGTTTGAGAAGGGCCCTCCCCAGGGACACAAGTAGGATTGGGAAGATCTACGCGGCGGGGGCCCGACCTGCGGTGTCTTTCGGGGACGCGCTCACGGGCTGCAGCGATGCTGAGCTCAAGAAGATCAGGTCGGTCATGCTTTCCTTTTCCGCACCCGCTCATGCGGGAGTCTCGGCCCGGGCGAAGACAGCGCTGCTTGGCGATCCAGTTTGGCGCAGCGCGGTCGCGCCTGCCTTAGCTCGGGCAGCTGCCGCGTGGCAGACGACAACTAAGCCCGCGCTCGCCTTCTTCACGCTTCCCGAGCTGCGCAACATGTGGTCGGCGCCGCGGGACGGTCTCACGTGGAAGAACTCGAGGGGCCCCATTAGCCGTATGTTCCTGTCCCTTCAGCGCATCGGGCGGGAGGCCCTGGGGCCGCTTCTGTGGAAGGATGACGAGGGAAACGAACTCTCGCTGTTATACAATTCCCCCGCGATGTTAGGATCCCTCCTGCGTGAAGGAGTCCAGAGGCACCATGAGAGGTCCCTGGCCGAAAAGCTCGGATGGGGGGAGGGGGAACGCGCGTGCGTTGAGCCGATACGGCGTATCACTAAGGCGTTGGACAAGGGTATTGGGCTCAACGCTCAAGGGAAATATATGGTTAAGTCCCTGTCCTGTGATGGGTGGTGGTGCGAAGATCGGGCCGCAAAAGCTGGCTATTTATCCTCGGGATTGTGCCCCCTCTGCAGCCTGCCCGGTTCGCTGAAACATATATTGTATCACTGCGTGGGTAGTCCTGAGGTCCGCGCCGCCCGATCGGCCGTTGAGGCCAGTGATTTTTTTACCAGCAAGCGCAGGATGGCCCCAGTGAGTTCTACACAGGACTCAAGTTTCGCCACCCTGCTAGTTCATGGCCGCCACCAAGCGACGAGCACGAGCCCATGCTGTTCGCCGCGGACGGTTCGCCTTTGTCATGGAACGATCTCGGCCCCGCTGGTTCGAGCGTGTCTGGAGATGGGTCCTGCGCCCCGCATACCATCAAAGAGCTTCCCAGGGCATCGTATTCGCGGGTCTTCATGGGGCCCGAGGGTCAGCAGGTGGCGACGGCGAAGGGCACGGCATGGCCGTCGCTTCCGCAGACGAGTCAGGCAGCAGAGCAGCTGCAGCTGAGCCCGTTGCCTATTTTCGTGCCGAGGCACGGGGAAGCGTGTTGCAGCGACTGCATGAACGCTGTTCGGTTACACAACAGTACGCCCCAGCAGCAACTCAGTCACAAACACAAGTATGCGGGACTGCGCAGAGGAGCGTTACAGCACATGGTTAACAACAGGTATGCCCCAGCTGTTTTTACCCCAGCGCACAGAGAGAGAGTGTGATTGATGCGCTCCCTGCCCCTGAAAGATGGGTAGGTCAGGCCAACTGGCAAGCGGATTTAGTAGCTAAGACGGCCCTCCGACTACACCCGCAACCGTCTGTTGCGCAGGTAGAGGCGGTCAACAATGCGGTGGAGCATCTCCCAACAGTCGCTCGCCTGGCCGCGGGGATCCTCCCACTGTTTCCAAGGGTCCAACACCAGCGGCCACCGACAAACGAGCGCCCCGTCAAACTTTTTGATAAGAACGATGGCTGGCACTCCTGGGAGCCCTGGCTTTGGGGCTCTAGATGCGTTAATTGTTTGAATTTCTACAGTGGAACGAAGGACTCGACACCCGAGTCGGGTTGTTCTGGTTTCCCCGCGAGGGTTAAGGAGCTCTTGACTCTGTCCCCGCGTCACGGCCATCAGTTGGCCTCAACTCAAGTGGCAAACCAGGCGAAGCCACGTTTCTTTTGCATGCTGTGTGGTTATTTCGCCCAGCATAGGATATTCAAGTTAGCTAAGCGCTGCCGCCAGCCCCGCACAGACGAGGACAGGAGCAGTGCTGGAACGACGGCGCTCAGGAGATTGCGGAGAGGACTGCATCCCAAGAAAGATCTGTCAGTCACATGCGCGGAGCATGAAGCTCCACTCACCCTGCAAGGGGCGAATTCATACGACCAGACGGTCAAGCCTGTGCGTATTCCAGCTCGTGCCAGCTACATTGACAGGCTGGCGGCTCTGCGAGCCCGCATTGCTGCGACGGAAGCGAGGGCGTTGGAGCCGGGAGGGGGGGGGGCGGAGTCGTGGGTCAGGCTTCGGCTGAGGCGACGTCGGATAGACTTGCCCCCGAGCCAAGCGATGCGATCGCAGAGGACGCAGCTGCGCAGTTTCGTTTTGAGGGCGGAGAGTCGCCCCATGCGGTGGCACCCGCCCTCGACTCAGATCCCAGGTCCAGACTCGATCGAGCGGACCCTCGCGAGGAGGGGAGGACAACGCTCCCCAGGTCGCAGGTAAGGTCCAAGATGACCTTGATTCGGGATCCTCGGACTGAGGCGAGTCGGGAGGCGGCTGGCCAAGGCCCACTCCCCGTTTGGGAGGGGTGCGCTGTGGTCTCCTGCCCCTTGCTACCGCTCAGTCTGGCGGGCCGCTGTGCGGCCCCTTTGTTACTGGTTCGGTCAAATGTGACCAAAAAAAACACCTCCTCCTCCTCCTCCTCCTCCTCCTCCTCCTCCTCCTCCTCCTCCTCCTCCTCCTCCTCTTCCTCGTCCTCCCTCGTCCTCATCGTCATCGTCCTCCTCCTCCTCGTTCTCCTCCTCTTCTTCCTCGTCCTCCCTGTCCCCCCCTCATCCTTTCATCATCGTCCTCCCATTGTCGTCCTCCCCCTCATCGGCCTCCATCATCGTCCTCCCATTGTCGTCCATCATCATCATCCTCCCCATCCTCCCCCTCCTCGTCCTCCTCCTCCCCCTCCTCCCCCTCCTCCCCCTCGTCCTCCTGCTCCTCCTCCTTTTCTTTCTCCACGTTCTCCTTACATCCTCTCTTCTTCCACGTTCTCCTCGTCCCCTGCCTCCCCCTCCTTTCCCAAGATAACTGCAACGCAATCCTTTTTTCCACTTTATGCTCCCCGCCTTCTCTGATCAAGGCAACTCGCCAGGGCAGAGTTGCTGGACGGGCTGGTGTGGATGCGCGGGGCTTGAAGAGGTCCTTGCGGGCTCAGACGGCATGCAAAAATCCGCCGCCGCGCTTGTGCGGCATTGGTTTGTTCAGTGAACGTGGTTTAGGTCGCGGGTGGGTCGCGGGCTCTCCACCTCCACCTGGGAGGAATGCAAAGGCAGCCTGCCGCAGGCGCCTAAAACATTGGTTTGTACACTGAACGTGATTTGGGTCGCGGGAGCGCTGCGGGTTCTCCACCGGGAACGAATGCACAAGATGCCCGCCGCAGGCGCCGATAAATGTGGTTTGTATCCTGAACGTGGTCGCGGGTGGGCCGCAGGCTCTCCACCTGAAACGAATGCAAAAGATGCCCGCCGCAGGCGCCGAAAAATGTGGTTTGTACCCTGAACGTGGTTTGGGTCGCGGGTTGGTCGCGAGTTGGTCACGGGGTGGGTCGCGGTCTCTCCACTTGGAAGGAATGCAGAAAAACCCGCCGCAATCGCCGAAAATGGTGGTTTGTACCTTGAACGTGGTTTGGGTCGCGGGTGGGTCGCGGGTGGGTCGCGGGGTGGGTCGCGGGTGGGTCGCGGGCGGGTCGCGGGGTGGGTCCCGGGGTGGGTCGCGGGTGGGTCGCGGGGTGGGCAGCGGGCGGGTCGCGGGGTGGGTCGCGGGCTACGCTGGCTTCTGGTGTGGTTTTCCGGTTTTGCCTTTTCTGCGGCCCTGCTTTCTTCGTCTTCCTCCCTTCTCCTCTTCTTGCCGGTTTACTTCTGGGATGTTGCCCGATATTGAGCCACTGGTCAGTCTCAGCCGAGCATCGCCGCGGAGTGCATGTGTTACTCGAGTGATGCTGTGGTCCCCCATGTCCGATTCGTCCCCTCTGCTGTCCTCCTTCTTGCCCCCTAATATGCGCTGGATAGACAGATGGCACGCTGGCGCCATACTATGGCCATGCCTGCGCCATATTCTTGACGCTTCGCGCATCCCCACCAGCCCGTCCAGCAAGGATGCCCAGACGAGTTGCCCTGATCAGGGAAGCGGGGGGAGGGGGCAGACAGAAAAACAAGAAGGCTCGGGAAGCCTTCATACCCCAACGGGGGGAAGATGGAGGATGAACCGGAGGAAATGGGGGAGGACACGGAGGTGGGGGATGGGGGGGGAGGAGAAAGGAGGAACGGGCAGGACGGAGAAGAGATAAGAAGAGGCGGATAAGGACGAGGAGGGCGAGCAGAAGGGCGAGAGTCCGTCTGGATGCTCCCACGGAGTCTCTTCTTGAGATGTCTTTCGGGAGCTTCTCGGAGCCCTTTTGGAGCGTCTTGGGGGCCTCTGGGCTGTCACTAGGACCTCTGCGAGCGTCTTCGGAGCCTCGGGGGAGCCTCTGGGGCTTCTGAGGGGCCGCTCGGGAGCCTCGAGGGGGCTTCCTGGGGGTCTCTTGAGGCCCTGTCGGGGCACTCTCGGGAGCCATGGGGGCCCTCTGGGAGGCTCCGGAGGGGGGTGGGTGGGGTAGAGGAGGGGGGTGGGCGGGGGGGGGTCGAGGGGGTGCGGACGGGGAGGGTGGAGGGACGCGGAGGGGGGGTGGGCGGAGGTGTGGGCGGGCCATGCTATTGCCATACAGCTGCCATGCCGTTGCCATGCTGCTGCCATGCTGTTGCCATGCCGTTGCCTGGCGCATGCCATGCCGTTGCCGTGCCGTGGCCGGGCCGTTGCCTTGCTGTTGCCATGCTGTTGCCATGCGCTTGCCGTGCCGTTGCCATGCCGTGGCCGTGCTGTTGCCATGCTGTTGCCATGCGCTTGCCATGCCGTTGCCATGCCGTGGCCGTGCTGTTGCCATGCTGAAGCCATGCTGTTGCCAGGTTGTTGCCATGCGCTTGCCACGCCGTTGCCATGCCGTTGCCACGCAGTTGCCATGCCGTTGCCATGCTGTTACCATGCTGTTGCCATGGGGCTGCCACGCAGATGGCCATGCGACTGCCACGCAGATGGCACGCAGTTGCCATGCCATGGCGGAGGCGTTGCCATGCAGTTGCCGTGCGCGTGCCATGCCGTTGCCATGCCGTGGCCGCGCTGTTGCCATGCCGTTGCCATGCTGTCGCCATGCCGTTGCCATGCCGTTGCCATGCGCTTGCCATGCCGTTGCCATGCCGTGGCCGCGCCGTTGCCACGCTGTTGCCATGCTGTTGCCATGCTGTTGCCAGGTTGTTGCCATGCGCTTGCCACGCCGTTGCCATGCTGTTGCCACGCAGTTGCCATGCCGTTGCCATGCTGTTGCCATGCCGTTGCCATGCGGTTGCCATGCCGTTGCCATGCCGTTGCCATGCGCTTGCCATGCCGTTGCCATGCCGTGGCCGCGCTGTTGCCATGCTGTTGCCATGCCGTTGCCATGTTGTTGCCATGCCGTTGCCATGCCGTGGCCGCGCTGTTGCCATGCCGTTGCCATGCCGTGGCCGTGCGGTTGCCATGCCGTTGCCATGCCGTTGCCATGCTGTTGCCATGCCGTTGCCATGCCGTTGCCATGCGCTTGCCATGCCGTTGCCATGCCGTGGCCGCGCTGTTGCCATGCTGTCGCAATGCCGTTGCCATGCTGTCGCCATGCCGTTGCCATGCCGTTGCCATGCGCTTGCCATGCCGTTGCCATGCCGTGGCCGTGCTGTTGCCATGCTGTTGGCATGCCGTCGCCATGCTGTTGCCATGCCGTTGCCATGCCGTTGCCATGCGCTTGCCATGCCATTGCCATGCCGTGGCCATGCTGTTGCCATGCTGTTGTCATGCCGTTGCCACGCTGTTGCCATGCCGTTGCCATGCGCTTGCCATGCCGTTGCCATGCCGTGGCCGTGCTGTTACCATGCCGCTGCCATGCCGTTGCCATGCTGTTGCCATGCCGTTGCCATGCCGTTGCCATGCCGTTGCCATGCCGTGGCCATGCCGTGGCCGCGCTGTTGCCATGCTGTTGCCATGCCGTTGCCATGCTGTTGCCATGCCGTTGCCATGCCGTTGCCATGCGCTTGCCATGCCGTTGCCATGCCGTGGCCGCGCTGTTGCCATGCTGTTGCCATGCCGTGGCCGCGCTGTTGCCAGCTGTTGCCATGGTCGTTACGCATGCAGCGGCCATGCTTGTTGCCATTCGTGCCATTTCCAGGTTGCATGCCGTGGCCGCGCTGTTGCCATGCTGTTGCCATGCCGTTGCCACGCTGTTGCCATGCCGTTGCCACGCCGTTGCCATGCGCTTGCCATGCCGTTGCCATGTCGTGGCCGTGCTGTTGCCATGCTGTTGCCATGCCGTTGCCATGCTGTTGCCATGCCGTTGCCATGCGCTTGCCATGCCGTGGCCGTGCTGTTGCAATGGCGTTGCCACGCTGTTGCCATGCCGTTGCCATGCCGTTGCCATGCGCTTGCCATGCCGTTGCCATGCCGTGGCCGTGCTGTTGCCATGCTGTTGCCATGCCGTTGCCATGCTGTTGCCATGCCGTTGCCACGCCGTTGCCATGCGCTTGCCGTGCCGTTGCCATGCCGTGGCCGCGCTGTTGCCATGCTGTTGCATGCCGTTGTCCATGACTGTTGCATGCCGTTTGCCGTGCCTTGCCATAACGCTCTTGCCATGCCGTTGCCATTCGTTGCCGCGCTGTTGCCATGCTGTTGCAATGCCGTTGCCATGCTGTTGCCATGCCGTGGCCACGCCGTTGCCATGCGCTGGCCATGCCGTCGCCATGCCGTGGCCGTGCTGTTGCCATGCTGTTGCCATGCCGTTGCCATGCTGTTGCCATGCCGTTGTCATGCCGTTGCCATGCGCTTGCCATGCCGTTGCCATGCCATGGCCGTGCCTTTGCCATGCTGCTGCCATGCCGTTGCCATGCTGCTGCCATGCCGTTGCCTTGTCGTTGCCATGCGCTTGCCGTGCCGTTGCCATGCCGTGGCCGGGCTGTTGCCATGCTGTTGCCATGCCGTTGCCATGCCGTTGCCATGCCGTTGCCATGCCGTTGCCATGCGCTTGCCATGCCGTTGCCATGCCGGCCGCGCTGTTGCCATGCTGTTGCCATGCCGTTGCCATGCTGTTGCCATGCCGCTGCCATGCTGTTGCCATGCGCTTGCCATGCCGTTGCCTTGCCGTGGCCGTGCTGTTGCCACGCTGTTGCCATGCCGTTGCCATGCTGTTGCCATGCCGTTGCCATGCCGTTGCCATGCGCTTGCCATGCCGTTGCCATGCCGTGGCCATGCTGTGGCCTTGCTGTTGCCATGCCGTTGCCATGCTGCTGCCATGCCGTTGCCATGCCGTTGCCATGCGCTTGCCATGCGGTTGCCATGCCGTGGCCGCGCTGTTGCCATGATGTTGCCATGCCGTTGCCATGCCGTCGCCATGCCATCGCCGATCCATCGCGGTGCCAATGCGGGACGACTTGCTGGACGATCCCCGGGGCGATTTGGGCAGGTCCACGCGGGAAGGCGTTGACTTGCGCAAGTCAGGGGGGTATTTTTCAGGAAATTCTTGAAAAATTACCCCCCTGACTCGCGCAAGTCAGGGGGGTATTTTTTTTGGAAATTCCTGAGAAATTACCCCCCTGACTTGCGCGAGTCAGGGGGGTAATTTTTCAGGAATTTCCTGAAAAATTACCCCCCTGACTTGCGCAAGTCGGCGCCTCTGCGTCGCCATGCTGCAGCCATGCCGACGCCATGCTCCTGCCACGCTGCTGCCGTGCTATGGCCAGCCGTCGCCGCTGCGTTGGCGCGCGATTGCCGCGCAGTTGCCACGCTAGCGTCGCGTGAGAGCCGCGCTGTTGCCATGCTTTTGCCGAGCTGTTGCCGCGGGCTGCCACGCTATTGCCATGCGATTGCCACGCAGCTGCCATGCCATTGCCATGCGACTGCCACGCAGATGGCACGCAGTTGCCGTGCCGTTGCCATGCCGTGGCCGTGGTGTTGCCATGCTGTTGCCATGCTGTTGCCATGCGCGTGCCATGCCGTTGCCATGCTGTTGCCATGCCGTTGCCATGCCGTTGCCATGCGCTTGCCATGCCGTTGCCATGCCGTGGCCATGCGCTTGCCATGCCGTTGCCATGCCGTGGCCGTGCTGTTGCCATGCTGTTGCCGTGCTGTTGCCATGTGCTTGCCAGGCCGTTGCCATGCCGAGGCCGTTATGTTGCCATGCCGCAGCCATGCCGTTGCCATGCCGTTGCCATGCGCTCGCCATGCCGTTGCCATGCAGTTGCCATGCGTTTGCCATGCCTTTGCCATGCTGTTGCAGTGCTGTTGCCATGCCGTTGCCATGCCGTGGGCGCGCAGTTGCCATGCCCTTGCCATGCAGTTGCCATGCGCTTGCCATGCCGTTGCCATGCGCTTGCCATGCCGTTGCCATGCCGTGGCCGCGCTGCTGCCATGCCATTGCCATGCTGTTGCCATGCCGTTGCCATGCGCTTGCCATGCCGTTGCCATGCTGTTGCCATGCTGTTGCTACGCAGTTGCCATGCTGTTGCCATGATGTTGCCATGCCGTTGCCGTGTTGTTGCCATGCGCTTGCCACGCCGTTGCCATGCAGTTGCCACGTTATTGCCATGCCGTTGCCATGCTGTTGCCATGCTGTTGCCATGGGCTTGCCATGCCGTTGCCATGGCCTGGCCGTTCTGTTGCCATGCTGTCGCCATGCTGTTGCCATGCCGTTTGCCATGCCGTTGCCATGCTGTTGCCATGCTGTTGCCATGCGCGTGCCTTGCCGTCGTCATGCCGTTGCCATGCGCTCGCCATGCCGTTGCCATGCAGTTGCCATGCTGTTGCCATGCCGTTGCCATGATGTTGCTCTGCGCTTGCCACGCCATTGCCATGCCGTGGCCGTGCAGTTGCCATGCTGCTGCCATGCTGTTGCCATGGTGTTGCAATGCTGTCGCCTTGCGCTTGTCATGATGTTGCCATGTCGTGGCCGTGCAGTTGCCATGCTGTTGCTATGCGGTTGCCATGCTGTTGCCATGCGCTTGCCCTGCCTCTGCCATGCCGTGGCCGAGCTGTTGCCATGCGGTTGCCATGCCTCTGCCATGCTGTTGCCGTGCTGCTGCCATGCCGTTGCCATGCTGCTGCCATGCTGTTGCCATGCTGATGCCATGCCATTGTCATGCTGCGTCCATGCTACTCTCATGCTGATGCCATGCTCTTGCCATGCTGCTGCCATGCTGTTGCCATGCTCTCGCCTTGCCGTTGCCATGCCGTGGCCGTGCTGTTGCCATGCTGTCGCCATGTCATTGCCATGTTGATGCCGTGCGGCGGCCTCGCTGCCGCCATGCCGATACCATGCTGTTGCCATGCCGTTGCCGTGATGTCATGCTGTTGCCGTGCTGCCGCCATGCCGGTGCCATGCTGCTGCCATGTTGTGGCCATGTTGATGCCATGCAGTTGCCATGCGGTGGCCTCGCTGCTGCCACGCTGTTCCCATGCTGCTGCCATGCTGTTGCCATGCTGTGGCCGTGCTGTTGCCATGCCGTTGTCATGCGCTTGCCGTGCCGTTGCCATGCCGTGGCCGCGCTGTTGCCATGCTGGTGCCATGCTGTTGCCATGCCGTTGCCATGCGCTTGTCATGCCGTTGCCATGCCGTGGCCGTGCTGTTGCCATGCTGTTGCCATGTTGTTGCCATGCGCTTGCCATGCGCTTGCCATGCCGTGGCCGTGCAGTTGCCACGCTGTTGCCATGCCGTTGCCATGCTGTTGCCATGCTGCTGCCATGGGGCTCCCATGCTATTGCTATGCGATTGCCACGCAGCTGCCATGCTAGTGCCATGCGACTGCCACGCAGATGGCACGCAGTTGCCTTGCCGTTGCCATGCCGTGGCCGTGCTGTTGCCATGGTGTTGCCATGCGCGTGCCATGCCGTTGCCATGCCGTGGCCGTGCTGTTGCCATGCCGGTGCCATGATGTTGCCATGTTGATGCCATGCCGTTGCCATGCGCTTGCCATGCCGTTGCCTTGCCGTGGCCGTGCTGTTGCCATGCTGTTGTCATGGTGTTGCCATGTTGTTGCCATGCGCTTGCCAGGCCGTTGCCATGCCGAGGCCGTGCTATTGCCATGCTGTTGCCATGCCGCAGCCATGCCGTTGCCGTGTCGTTGCCATGCCGTTGCCATGCAGTTGCCATGCGGTTGCCATGCCTCTGCCATGCTGTTTTCATGCTGTTGCCCTGCTGTTGCCACGCGCTTGCCATGCCGTTGCCATGCCGTGGCCGCGCTGTTGCCATGCATTTGCCATGCAGTTGCCATGCTGTTGCCATGGGGCTCCCATACTATTGCCGTGACGTTGCCATGCCGTGGCCGCGCTGATGCCATGGTTGCCAAGCTGTTGCCATGCTGTTGCCACGCGCTTGCCATGCCGTTGCCTTGCTGTTGCCATGCTGTTGCTACGCTGTTGCCATGATGTTGCCATGCTGTTGCCATGTTGTTGCCATGCGCTTGCCACGCCATTCCCATGCCGTTGCCATGCCGTTGCCATGCAGTTGCCATGGGCTTGCCATGTCGTTGCCATGCCCTGGCCGTGCTGTTGCCATGCTATTGCCATGCCGTGGCCATGCTGTTGCCATGCTGTTGCCATGCTGTTGCCATGCGCTTGCCATATCGTTGTCATGCCGAGGCCGTGCTGTTGCCATGCTGTTGCCATGCGCTTGCCATGCGCTTGCCATGCCGTGGCCGTGCCGTTGCCATGCTGAAGCCATGCTGTTGCCATGTTGTTGCCATGCGCTTGCCATGCCGTTGCCATGCAGTTGCCACGCTGTTGCCATGCCGTTGCCATGCTGTTGCCATGCTGTTGCCATGCGCTTGCCATGCCGTTGCCATGCTGTTGCCATGTTGTCGCCACGGTGTTGCCATGCAGTTGCCGTGCAGTTGCCATGCCACTGTCGTGCGATTGCAGTAGTGTTGCCGTGCGAGCGCCTTCCGATTGCCGTGTGTTTGCCGTGCTACTGCTACGCGGTTGCCTAACGTATGTCGTTCAGTGGCCGAGCTACGGCCATGCACTTGCCATGCGGACGCCTGGCTGTTGCCATGCTGTATGAGCGCTGTTTCCCTGCATATGCCACGCTGCCTCCTTGCTGGGGCAACGCAGATTACGCGCGAGGGCCGCGATCGATCCGCGTCGTTGGACGCTGCTGCCGCGCAGACGCCTCGCAACAGCCATGCCGTTGAGGTTGCCGCGGGTTGCCGCGTACTCCAGGGTCTTCGAGGGCCAAAATCCGCCAAAATCCTTATTAGTTTTGGGGGGGCCGGGAAGCCAGCCTAGCGGGGTGGGTCGCGGGGTGGGTCGCGGGGTGGGTCGCGGGGTGGGTCGGGGGTGGGTCGCGCGGCGGGTTGCGGGTGGGACGACGACAACAAACAACAACAAACAACAACTAGAATCCGCACCGCGGAATTCCACGTCAGCCACGCACCCAGGGATAGTGAATGACCGTTCGGCCCCCTCACTCTGATATATATATATATATATATATAAAAGGGGGGTGCGTCGGCATCCTAACAGACCCTACCGACAGGAGGCCGTCCGCAGTCGAAATTCAGACGCCTTCGAATCATTGGAGAAACATCATGCAGCATCGCCGTTTCATCCGAGTTTGCAATCACAATTCGGCGGCGAGCGTGGGGGGGAAGTGAGAAGGGGCGGGCCTTCACAGAAGGCTCGGGCGTCTTCCTGCCTTCTGAGAAGTTGTCTAAACCTTCCCCGAAGACGTAAAGCATTTTTCGAAACGGCCGGAGGGTTTCTGAGAAGTCCCGCGTCTTTCTGAGAGGGCCTTCTCCTTCTCACTTCCCCCTTCGCTCGCCGCCGAATAATGGCACCAGCTTCGAGGAACACACACACACACGCCTTGTCGGAAACCCGCGACCCTTCGAGGCGCAAGGCCTTCCTAGAATACCATCCCCACGGGCCCACCTCCAGTCGATCGGAGATCAGAGACCCTCTCTGGACTCATCTCCGATCGATCGGAGATCGGGGATCCCCCGCAGACTCATCGGAAACGAGTCATGAAAGGCAGTTTTGAAGCCTCTGGGGGGCCGTTTGGTGGCCCCTAGGGTGCTCTTCTGGGCGTCTTGGGGGCCTATCGGGACACTCTTGGACCGTGCAGGGTTCCTCTTGGACCGTCTTTCTTGGGCCATCTTGGGCGCCTCTTGGGCCGCCTTGGGGCCATCTTGGGTTGTATTGGGCCCAATAGTGTGCCTCTCTTAGGGTCCTCTTGGGCCGTCTTGGGCCTCTCTTGGGCCGTTGTTTGGGATGGAGCCATCTTGGGGCCCTCTTGGGGCGATATTTGAAGCCTCTGGGGCCGTCTTGGACGCTTCAAACAGTAAACTAATACTCTGCTTAACATGTCAGTTTCCCGAAGGATGTGTGATGATGTTTGCTTGATGGGGCCCTCCTGAGGGCCCCCTTGGAGCTCTCTGAGGGAGTTTCGGAGGCTTTTCGGGCATCGAGGGTGATCTTTGGAGCCGTCTTTGGCCGTTTGGGGGGCCTCTTGGGGGGCTGAAGGCGATGTGTGGGGCCTCTGGGGCCGCTGTGGGACCGCTTTGGCCCCTAGGGCCCCCCCCCCCTCCCAAATCCTCGAGGCACATTTCGGGTTTCTTTGAGTGGATATACACGCACACACACATACACACATGCACACTTACATGCATACACATATGTATAGATAGAAAGATTATATATAGAGGGATCTGTAATTAGATATATTGATAGATATGTAGATCGATGGAAAGATAGATGTATATGTAATATGCGGGCGGCAAGTCGGAATATATACATCCGCCTTCCAGCCGCCTTTTTCATTCATCCGCCACATTTCCTCCCTCTCCATCCTCCCCTCGTCTACCCTCCCCCTCATCCATTTTCCATCCTCTTCGCTCTCATCCTCCCTCATCCGCTGATTCCTACATCATTTCCTCCTTCCTCTCTCCTCCCCCATCAAGTTTTCCCTTTTCTGAGTTTTCTGCGCTTTCGGTCTCGATTGAGATTTAAGAGTTGCCTGTGCTATCGGCGCGTGTGTTTCATGCTGTGTGTGCGTTTTTCCGTGATGTTCCCGTTGTTTGTGGTAGCTTCGTTCCCGGTGAACTCGGTATACGCTGGAGGACAGCATGGAACGACATCAGACCGGGAAGCACCACCGGGCGGCATGGCACAGCAAAGGGTCAGCAGGGAGCACCAGGGCCCAGCACGGAGCAGCGGGGCGCACGGCGGGGCAGCCGGGGAGAGCGAGGGGAACCAGGGGACGCGAGGGGATTGCAGGGGACAAGGGGGCGGGGGGGGGGGGGGACAGCGAGGGGTTATTGAGGGGGGACCTGCAGGGCGCAGCAGGACACTGGGGAGCCCCAGTGGGGCGGCAGGAGACGGCAGAGGCCCGCAAGCAGCGCCAGGGGGGCAGTGGAGAGCAGCAGGGGAGAAGAGGGGGCACGGGGGGACAGCAGGGGACAGCAGGGGCCACCAGGGGACACGAGGGATGGCAGGGGACAGCAGGGGAGACAGGGGCTCAGCAGGGAAGTTGGAGAGACAGGACGGAAGAAGGGGCAAGATAATATTGCGGAGCTCCAATGGGCAGCCGTCCGGGGAGAGCAGGCGAGAGCAGGGGACAGTCGCCAGGTGTGTCTCGAGCGCACAGCCGTGGTGTGGCTGGGCACGCTGACACTCCGCATGCACATTCCAGGGCTGGACCTAAACGCTGTTTTGCTGGACTTAGGCTGTGTTTTATTTTCCGCTTTGGCAGGGAAGGTAGAGGAGAACAGGTAGAGCAAAACGAAAAGCAAATCGAAAACAACACGAACAGCAATGTTCAGGTCCAGCCCGGGTATATCTAGCAAGCGGCCACAGATTCCGCCCGTGTGTCCATCCACAGAGGGCAGTTGCACCCAGACATCTGGTTGTTCCAATTTTTGTTGGTGCGCGGGCCGCAGAGGTCTGGGCCACTTCCCTAGGCCCAGTCTTTCATCCCGAGTCGTTTTTTGAGGGTCCCGAGGCCTGGCGAGGGCCTCCTGACGCCTAAAATAGCCCAAATCCTGCCGCCCCAATTTTTGTTGGAGCGTCGGATCGCTGGTTGCACCACCAGTATCATTTGCCACGGCCATCCTGGACCCCGATCTGGTGCACTGGCCCTCCTTCCAGCAGAGGGGACAGGAGATCGCACACACATACACACACAACACGCACACAACACACAACACACAACACACAACACACAACACACAACACACAACACACAACACGCACGCGCACGCGCACACGCACATGCACACGCACACGCACACGCATCACCCCGGGGCCGAGGATGGCCATGCCCAGGGAGTGTGGCAGCGTGCTGCTGCTTCTTCTGAAATCCAGCCACGCGTGCTTTCCCTGGTGTTCAGTCGGGCACGTCCCCCTACAGGAGGAGTATTCAAAGATAGGCACAAAAATAAGATGGGGACGATGTTTGAGTATTTTTCGACCATTGTTGGTGTTTGTTGGACTATTTTTGAATTGTTCGTCCAAAATCTCCCTGCAGGGGGGCACGCCCGACCTAAACCTGCTGCTCTCCTCGAGATGGAGGGGGGGGGGGCGCGCGGAGCCCCGCCGCGGCCTCTCTCGCGCGCCACGGCTTGGGCCCCTGGTTGCCGTGAGCCCGCTGCGCCGGAGTCGCCGAGCGCGCTCCACGATTCGCAAAGTTTCTGCTAACTGCTCCTCCTCCTCCTCCTCCTCCTCCTCCTCCACCGCCTCCGCCTCCGCCTCCTGGTCCTCATGCTCCCTCCTCCCCTCCTCCTTTCTCTTCCTCTCCCAAGTGTTCCCCCAAGGAGGTTCACAACGGCTACGGGAACGCATCGAGAGTCCAATAGTTTGGCCAGACTTCGGCCCAACGTTTGTCCGCGTGGGCAGTTCCAAAGCACAGGGAACAACGGTGAGTCGCAGGGCGTCTTCGATCGGCCGCACCCTGTTGCTTCCAAGAGGGGTTGCTGGCTTATGTTGCTCCCATCGTACCCAGGGACAGCATCCCAGAAATAAGTTCGAGCACCCAGAACAGTATCGAAACAGTGTCGAGCAAGTATCGTCGCCTCCCAGAGCCCTACACGTGAAAACCTCAGATTTCGGTATCTTCTTGGTGCTCGAAGTCCTTTCTTGCGATCAAGGCTAAATTATGTTAGAACATCATAACGCAAAGTGCCTGCCCGCAAGCGTCCGAAGAACAGGTGCTTTCCTCGACGAAGAAGATTGCAGATCCCCCGCGGCGGATCCGGGCCATTTGCGAGCAGTCGCGTTGCGAGCACAGTGGCACGCGCTTGTCTGGCCTGCGCGCCCGCAGGCCACGCCCGAGGCCGCGAGGGCTCCGCAGAGGCAGCAGGCCGGGGGCGGCTCGCGCGCGGCGCTGCGGGAGTGCGCGGCGCCTCGTGCGAGGA
>CAUYUJ010006315.1:37500-54518 GCA_963575745.1 Prorocentrum cordatum | reverse complement strand
GGAGGGCAGGAAGAGGAGGAGGAGGAGGAGGGCCTTCTCGCTCGACCCGTCCACTTCTGGCCTCCCCCCTCCATCCCCTCCCCTCCACTCCCTGAGGCGGTGGGCGGGAGGAGCAGGCCGGCCCCGCCAGAGAGAGGGGCTCCACCCGGCGGCGCCGGCGTGGTGGGGTCCGCCGCGCGCGGAGGCCTCGGGCCTCGCCCGGGCCACCTGCCGGAAGGTCGACGCGAGGGCGTCCTGGGCGGGAGGCCGTCGTCGCCGTCGTCGTCGTCGCCGCCGCCGCCGCCGCCGCCGCAGCCGCCACCGCTGCAGCCGCCAGTGAACACCGCCGTCCTCCTCCACCCCTTGCCCTTGTCAAGACTTCTTCAGAGACGCCCTCACCACGCATGACCATGAGGCTCGAGATGCTGAAACCGCTTCGAGGCTGGAGGGCACTTTTTTTGTCAAAGGGTGGCTCTCGCCTTAGAGCGCGCACATTCGTTTTCTTGCAACAGCTTCTCAAGGCTGGAGGGCGGGTCCTTTTCAAACTGTGGCTCTCGCCGTAGCGCCGCGTACATTCGCCTAAAAAGTTTGCAACAGCTTCAAGGAAGGAGGGCGGGCCCTTTCCAACATATAGCTCTCAACTTAGCGCCGCGCGCATTCATCTTAAGAGCTTGCAGCAATCAGAATTCTCAACGGCAGTCTTCCAATGGGGTGCTTCCCGTAATCAAAACAGCTTCAGATGAAAAAAAAGTTGAGGGAGGATGTATTGCAACATCGATGATGCGTCTTGCGTTTGCACCGGTCCTCCTCCTCCTCCTCCTCCTTCTCCTCTACCTCCTCCTCCTTCTCCTCTCTTTTCCTCCATGTACTGCTCCGCTCCGCGCTACCTCTTCATCCTCCTTCTCAACGTTCTCCTCCTCCTCCTCATCTGCAAGTGTGCCGATACCCTCTTCTCAGCCTCCTCTTCCTTATCATTATCCTCCTTGTCCTCATCATCGATCCGCATCGCATCTCATTAAAAACGCGTCAATGAGCATAGAGCATAATGCATACACGTTGAAGATATAACTCAAATGACAGAAGAAAGTTACGGGACGACGACAGAGAGAGAGCGAGATAGACCGAAAGACATATTGACATGGTGACCAACAGACAGCCAGCCAGAGAAAGAGAGAGAGAGAGTGAGAGAGAAAGAGACAGAGAGAGAGAGAGAGAAAGAGAGACAGAGCGGCGAGGAGCTCGCCAGCGCAGAGTAACCGCACCCAGGCCCACGTGCTGGGGCTGACCAGGTCCTGCGTACACCAGTGCTGCGGACCAGCTGAGGCAGGAACGGCGGCCCGGCGGGCCAAGGAAGCCGGGAAGATGGAGAGACGTGAACGGCCAAGAGCACTACGGCCAACATGCCACGTGCTGCTCCGGCTGCGGCGGCCAGGGACGAACGGGAGAAGTGCTTCCACGGCGACGTGGGGGAAGAACAGAAGCAGGGAGCCGCGTTGGATGGCTAAGGGCCTCTTCTCTGAGAAGGGCAGCCGCAAGGGACCTTTCTGGCCCGAGGCCGATACCCTGGAGCCCTGCTGGGACCTCTCTGGAACCTTTCTGGCAAGGGACCTTTCTGGCCCGAGGCCGATACCCTGGCAAGGGACCTTTCTGGGACCTTTCTGGCCCGCTGGCACCGCTGGAGGGGGAGGAGGAGCGGCAGCAGCGCCCTGTGGGAGGCCGCACGCCCCGCGAGCCCCCGTCCTTCATGAACTCGTCCCCCGGGTGGTGCTGCACCTCCGACGCACGGGGCAGGGAGGCCGCAGAAGGCGTGCGCTTCTGGCCGCTCGCGCGAGGTCTCGGCCCCCCCCGGTCCGCGAGGCAGGCCTCTCGCGCCACGGACGCTCGCGCCACGCGTGCGCTCGACACCGCGTCCTCTGCTCCCTCCTGGAGGGGGGGGGGCCCGGATTCGGGGCCTCGTGGGGGGGGCGGAGGTGGAGAAGCCCGGCCGGCCCCGCTCGCCTCGTGCTCCTCGCGGCCTCCCAGCGCCCCCCCCCCCTCCCCCCATGGCCGGCTGCCTGCGCCCCTGCAGGCCGGGTCAGTCCTCTCACTGCTTGAGTTCTTTGCACCATCGCAATGACTGGCCAGCGCGAAGCACTGAATCGTCCGCCATGGTGCGTCTCGAAGCGGGAGATCGTGCAGTTGGTGGGCCGCAGTCCGACGCGCGGGAGATCGAGTTCACTTAGAATGCACGCGCCCCTGAACCTGCCCCGCCCCCCGCCCCTTGCCCTCCAGTCCCTGCCCCTCCAACCCCCCTCCTCAAGGGCTCCCAACTTCGCGCTTCGCGCTGCGCGAAGCGCGAAGCGCGAATAACTTCGCGCTCTCGCGCCGCCCTCCCAAGGGGAGAATAGGAGGACGAGGAGGAGGGGGAGAAGGAACGAGGACCGCGAAGCGCGAAGCGCGAATAACTTCGCGCCCTCGGGGGAGCCCTTGCCTCCCTGCCGTCGCTCTGCCTGCTCCTTCCCCCTGGGCTCCTGCACGCCAGGGGCAGCCCAGCTTCTCCACACTGCTTCTGCTCCTCCTCCTCCTTCTCCTCCTCCTCCTCCTCCTCCTCCTCCTCCTCCTCCTCCTCCGCCCACCGTCCTCATCGTACCGCACCGCCTTCTCTTCATCTCTCCCTCCTACGTCTTTCCCCTCCTCCTCCTCCTCCGCCCTTCTTCTACTCGGCCCTCCTGCCCCTCCTCTTCCGACTGGTCTTGCTGCTCATCCGCCTTCTTCCTCCGCCTCCGTGTCCTCCAGGATCCATCCTACGTTCCACCCCTCTGCCTCTCTCAACCCTCACCATTATGTCACCCACCGGTTCCGACCCCATCTCCTTCCAAACAGGGCTGAGGTGGCGACAATCTACATATCTGTTCCCCTCTTCGGTACAGATCGTTTCGGGCCATCTGGCTTCCTCCTCCACCTCCCCTCATCACCCTCATCCAACTCATGCCCCCACTTCACCTCCGACTCCGAAAAGATCCGCCATGGTGGAATAATCCACACTGAGCAAATCATACTTGTTTAAACCAGGACATCCACATGTCGGATTTCCAAAGGCTGCTCGCGTGCCTCTCGTGATCCCGCGTGAGTTTCCCAGAGGCCAGAGGGCCCACGACGGACCATGAGGACCCTGCGAGACCCCAAAGACGGTCCAACTGAACTCCAAGACGGCCAGGAAGCGTTCCAAGGCGCCGAAGACAGACACAAGACGACCACAGAGGCTCGCAAAACGCCCCAAGATAGATACAAGAGGACCGCGCAGAGGACCCCGAGATGTCCAAACCAGTGATTATCCAAAATATGTTGGATTGTGTTAGCGCTATCGAATGTTCAGGCTTCCAACACCCGAAGATGGCCCACGAGGCTCCCAATATTGCACTCCGACGGCCCCAGGGGCCTCTGAGACGGCCCCAAGGCGGCCCCAAGAGGGCACAGGAGGCACCCAAGAGGACCGCGCTGGGCCCCAAGAGGGCCCCGGGAGGAGCCCAAGAGGGACCCGAGATGAAACCCTGAGCCTTCTCACCAAAGATGGCCCCGAGTCCGCCAGCGGGACCCCAAGGAGGCTCACAGATGCTGCAAACGTCCCCTGAGAGACCCTGAGACAGACAGACAGACAGACACCCTCTGTCGGGCAAGAGCCCGACCCAGGGCGGGGCGGGGGTGGCAGGCACCGCGGTGCCCCAGTACCTCGCGAAGCCCTCTCCCAGACTGCCCCATGCAACCGCGTCTGCAGCGCGAGCCACCCATGCTGGCCTCTGCGTGTTAAAACTCAGAATCCTGATCTAAGAGACCCCGAGAGGCATGCTGGAGGCCCCAGGCACGCCTCCGACGTGCCCACAGGAGGTTCCCCAAGGGGACCCCCCAGGACGCCTCTGTGGTATGCCGCCCGTCCTCGACCCAGGCGCGGTGGCGGGATGGGCCGAAGGCCACTGCGGTGGGGGCATTGGGTACGGAAGCATTGGATAGCCAGTGGAACTCCAATCGCGGATTGGCAGTGGATATTACGGCCGCCCTCATCAGATAAGGAATCCTCCAGGGTCTGCAGCCTCCTGGGCGCATTCCTGAACCAACGCCCCCACCGTGGATCCGCCGCCCCCTGTTGGCTTGCCACAGGGGTGCCTGGCGTGCTGGATCCTACGGTGTTTGGTTTCGGTTCTTTTCCAACGGAGCCTTGGGGCTTCGGAGCCGCGGAAGGCCCACTTGGAAGGGAGGCCGGCTTGGTAAGCCTTACAAGCGGTTGCACCCTTTACGCTCTCTTACAGCGGGTTGCTACATATTTGATAACTTGTTCGCTAAACCTTCCTAGCCGTGATAGCTAATCAATTTACATCGGGTTGCTAGTGCGTTTACTATCGCGTTACCAAGGGTTAGCTAAATCCGCCTGTGGGGTTGAACGGGTTAGCTAAGCCCCGCTAAGTAGGTTAGCTAACCCCCTAATCAAGTTAGTAACTCCAGCGGAGCATTTTTTTGTTGTGTTCATGGGGGAGAAATAATGCTACGAGGTTGGACGCGTAACGAATTCCAGGCTGCGGCGGGTCACGTCGACCCCCCACTAAAATACAAATCGAAGCTACGATCGCCGAAAAATTCGCCAGACCCACCACGCGTGGCCGCCGAGGCGCGGTCAAAATGGATCGGGCTGCCGCCTAAAACGGCGACCTATCGTATCGTACGAGGGATCACAAGGCCTGGGCCCCTGGCGATAAAAGTGGGGCGGCGGAGTTGACGCTAGCCGTGATCTGTGTCGGGGGTCTTAGGGGGGACAGGGGGAGGGGAGAGGAGGAACGGAGCAGACGCTTTTCATTTCGGCACATCCTCACACGCTTCGTTGCCACATAGGTAGCTCCACGGAAGGCCCAAGTGTGCATGTTCATATGCTTCCCAGCATATAATTTCGGCACTCCCCTCACACGTTTCGACAGAGGATGGAGGGGGGGAATACCTGAAAAGGGGGAGGGCTAATCCACTCCCAGGTGGTGGGGGAGGAGGACTATAGTTTTTGTGCTATGCTTTACTCCACCAGCGCCAGGGGATGAAGTACAGTTAAGACAGCGTCGTTGCCACAAACGGTCAACACTTCAATCAAATCAACCAAGTCCGCAAACATAGGCTCACCTGACTTTGTCCACGTGCTGTGCCAAGGCTTTTTTGTCAGGCACCTGAAAGGCTGAACTGCAGCGTACGGCACAGAATTCGTCGACGCAAAGAAAATCACCCGAGCAACGATCCAACCCGCAGTGGATCTGACAGCCACGAAATCACGAACCCATGCAACATCGAATTCGTTAAACCTGGCTTTGCCAGATGCTTGGTGGTCTGTTGATCTGAACACTTCTGTTAAAAACTTGCACAACTTCTTATTCGGCGCAGTCGGCGCTACCAATCCTACAGCAAGGTCTAGCCAAGGTGCGTCGTGCAAGTTGAAAAAACTCTCTGCCACAACTTCTCGGATCACGGCCTTTGTGTCTTTCTGATGGTCTTCTCCAAATTTGAGCACTGATTTATGTTTGCGCTCTAGCGGCAGCGTGTGGGGCGACCACCCCCACTTCGCCACGTAGGCTGAATGGTGCAAGATCGCATGGTGTTTCCACAACGCCCCGTCTGTGCCGAAAGCCTTCTCAGAGGCTCGAAGGAAATTCTCAGTGGCCCGCGCAATTGCCTCGCTTGAAATGCCCAATTTAGCCGTACTCCAATGGAATTGTACGAGCGTGCAACATGTGATAATCGCCTCGCATTCATCATTGTGCAACCCACTGGGAAGGATCCTGGTTCTGAAGAAATGTGCTATCGGGAGATGCATGCTCAGCGCCTCGGAAGCGCTGCAACTCCAATACGCCTTCTTCCAATTAGAGTCGGCCCGCTTTTGTTTCCACATGTCAATGCCTGTGACGCCCTTGCTTGATATTCGCCTCGGCCACGTGAAAGACTCCATGAATTTAAGAACGTGCGACGGTTTGAAGCCAGAGAAGCTAATCGCCCATAAGGCCAGAAATAGTGTTTGTTGAAATATGCCCTGGAGCAGATTGTGAACCCAATCGTAAACGTTTTGCAGCGGCGGGTCCAGGATTTCTCTCAGCTTACGATTGTGCAACATATTGAAGCCAGAATGCGCCCAACCACGGCGCTGTTCTTTATCTTCGAACAGCCCCTTTTTCATTGCAGGCTTAGACATGGCAAGGTCGTCGATTATGTGCAGCACCATAGCCTTGGTTGTAGGCTCGCATTCTCGAAGAGAAAAAACCTTGGAGTAATCTTTGAGATGGGCAGCCCCCTCGAGTTCACCAGCAGCAAGCCAGTTCTTGTTGACGATGTTGCAGCAGTGCAGGCAGCATTTCGTCCCCCCGCTCCCTTTGCAGAGCCAAACGCTGTGGAGCGCTGACTCATCGCCCAGCATGATGCTGAACACCGCGTGCAGCCTGAACCCGCTCCCGTCACCGTAGTCCACGTTTACGCCAGCATGCTCCAAATCGTGGCCATCTGGATTGAACATACGAAGTAAGACTGCACCCATGAGCTGCGCCATCCCAGCCTCGCAGTCCTGGATGTCCACGGTTCTGACGCAGCCGACGCAGAGCCAAGCGTCCTCTTTGCAAAGGACTGCCGCGCCCAGCTCAAGAAACGACATGTACAGATTTTGCGTGGCCCTCTTATTCCACTGTTTGAGCTTATTACCAGGTTTGGCCTCGTCGCTGTAAATAATGATGTTCCATGGTGATTGCAACGAACAAGGCGCCTTTGCGCGCGCTTCCTCGAGGAAACAACGCCACCTGTTACATTTTCCTAGTGCGTGCAAGTATGGCACTGGATCTGCTATCTCGACATCCAAGGCCTTCCCTTTTTTGGTAGTTAGCTGTATTGTGCACATGACAGGTCCATACATTGTGTTTTGGAGGGCTTGCATGTCCCTGGCTGCACGAATGTCCTTCGTCGAACATGCATCTGGTAGCTCGCCCTG
This sequence comes from Prorocentrum cordatum, assembly GCA_963575745.1. Taxonomy (NCBI): domain Eukaryota; class Dinophyceae; order Prorocentrales; family Prorocentraceae; genus Prorocentrum; species Prorocentrum cordatum. The sequence goes on along the minus strand of CAUYUJ010006315.1, from coordinate 47,563 downwards.
TTGAGCCAACTCGATGAATTTTGAGAGCGCAACCTTAGTTGTGTGAGGGAGCGCATACCTGATCTCCGATATCCTGCGGAGCTTCGCTGGCCTGTCCATTTAACAAGCTGGGTCTTGAGCCAAAACAGGCTACACAAACGCACATGCATGGACAATGTATTACACATATACACATACATATTACAATCACAAGCTAACGCACACCATTTGCGCACGACAAATAAGAGCACGTGGCCGCAATGATTGGCTACATATGTGTACTATGTTGTTGACAGGTTGCCGTGTGACTTTAGGTTATGCGTAAATGTTGTCGTTCGTAGCTGTGCGTTGTTGTATGGTGTGCGCCAATTGTTCTTAAGCCGTCTTGGAGCGATCGGTGGCCGCCTCAGGGCCTCAAGGGCTCTCTTAAGCAGTCTCGGAAACCATGCAAGACAGCCTTGAGGCCTCTTGGGGAACGTAGTTAGGCAATGATGGAACATATTGGTGCCATCTTGGGTCGTCTCGTTTGGCTGTGTTAGGCCATATTCAGGCATTGATGCAGTATTGGCAAGAGTGGCAGGCGCATGGGCAGCAGGGCTATCAAGAGCAGGAGCAACGTGAGCAGCAGGAGTTGCAGGAGCAGGAGCAGCAGGAGTGGCAGGATTGACAAGGAGGGGACAGGAAGAGGAGGATGCGTAGGAGAATGAGGGAAGGATGGCATAGGAGGAGGAGTGGGAGGAGGAAGGGTGGATGAGGAGGAGAAACCAAAAACAACAACAATTTTCAAAATCAAAAATTACAGTCGGTCAAAACCGACAACAATTTCAAAAATCAAAAAATGCAGTCGGGAGGAGGAGGATGAGAAGATGCATGATGATTCGGTTATGGTGAATGATCATGTGGATGACTCGATTGTGTTTACTCTCAATCTTGTATATCTGGTTTAATACCAAACGTGATGTGCAAATGCGCACATTCGGCACAGCTGGCAAGCTGTCAAACCTAAGACAGATTGCATACCCATATGCTGTGTTGCACAGGAAGAGCGCCCACTGAATGCAAGCAGCACGCACAAGCTCTAGGCCGAAGCAAGATCTTTGTATGCTTTGATGATGTTCAGAGCTTCGCTGAACGATTTGTCGGGGGAGTCACCGTACGGCACACACTTCTCAGCCCCACGCTTTGCGATGTTGGGCCAGACCCTCCAGCCGCCCTTTGAATTTGAATGCGAAACCCTACCACCTAGATACTCCACGGACCCACTCTCAGGCATCGGGGGGCGCTTGGTCACAGTATGCGTCGAAGCAGCTGGCCTCTTGCCGACAAACGTGTTGACCGAACCGCCGCTCCTGCCTGCGCCTCTGCCCCGACCGCGGCCCCTGCCGCTCGTGGCTGCGCCCCTGCCAGCAACGGCCGCGGTGACAGCGCCGCCTTTGTTGCGTGACTCATTGCCGTCATCATCGTCTGACGCATCGGACTTGTCGCCCTTCTCAGCAGCCTTGGCAGCCTTGGCAACTGCCAGCGCCTTCGCCTCAGCGGTCGAGCTCGCGAGCTTGTCCTTCTTCGCCTTGGCCTTGCGAAGGAGCTCCTCGTACTCAGTCTCAATGGCTTTAATCTTCTTCTCAGCTTCAGCAACTTCATCTGTTGAAGACTTGGCCCCGTCGAACTCGCTGAGCGCTGTGCCAAATGCTGGTCTCTGTGCACTTGGTGCAGGTGCCTCGGCCTTGTGCTGCCCGAGTGGCGCTGTCGGAGGAGGCGTGGTCGGGCTGACAGCGTTGCCGCTGCTGCTCGCGCCAGCGGGGCTCGCGCCAGCGGGGTTCGCGCCAGCAACGGAACGCGCAGGATGCTGCATCTGAAGTTGGAAAGTGCGGGGTTGCTGCGCACGCTGGTCAGGCGAGACCCACTCGATGGCCAGTGGCTGAGATGCCCAAGGCAGACCAGCAGCTGGAACCATCGACATCTGCTGGAAAGCTTGCTGTGGTGTCAGGCCTTGCTCCATTGCTGCGGCCATGAAGTCCTTGACGGGCATGTTGCCGAATGATCCAGCCGCACCAGCAACCATCGGCGTTCCACGCGTTTTCGGCAAGAGGTCCCTCACGTGCTTCCGTGAAGACCTGCAGCTCGTCAAATCCCTCACGACGAAGAAGTTACCTACCACCTGCGCGACTGGAGGGTCCGACGGGTCTGGGAACATAGCCTGGAACACAGCTTCTGGAAGGTCGTGTGGGTTCGCGGGGTACTCCTTGACGAGAGGTAAGTCGGCCTCGGTCAGTAGAGCTGCGCGCGTCGTCTTGAACGACTTCGTCAACTTGCCAACCTCGTCGAACAGCTGCATGGCAGTCACGTCCTCGGACCAAGCATACATGGCGAGCATGGCGATGACGTCAGCACACGCTGGAGCGCTCGGTTTGGTCATACCACCGAGCTTCATGCGTTCGATGACAGTATGTATCTTAACTCCATCGTTGAATGGCGTAGTAGGGTCGCTGAAGATGTTGAAGTCCGTCTGTGTGAAATAGTTCAGCACGTTTGAAGTATTCTCTTTCTTCGCAGAGAATGATTGGAACTCGTGTGGGCCAAGCTTTTCGGGCTTGAAGCTACGAATGAGTGTCTCCTCAACTGCGTCACTCAACGCGTGTTTCTGTGGTTCAGAGAACGCTGTCAATGAAATCGACTCAAGCAACTTCTTAGCACCCTCACTGTCAACCGTGACGGAAATCGATTTGATCATTTGAACTATTGAAGAACACAGTGATGCACGGAGCCTGTCAGCCCTGACAGCGTCTCTGCGAAGCTGAACCTGTGTGTTGATCAAGGTTCCAGCGTCCCTGAGCTCATTAATGATCTTCTGGATGCTAGCCATTCCTACTCGTCACAACTATGTAAGTGACACGCGGGGAGCGATGAAACCACCTGCGCGTGAGCCCAAATTGCTACGCCTGAAAGCATATAACTTGTATATGTGAGGGATTGTTTTGTGTGAAGTAATGCGCCATTCCGAACCACATACATATGATATATTCCAAATGCACATGTATTTGTGGTAACTCAACGCACAAATTCAATATATTGATCAATGTTCTGGCTCACCGCAGAGGTTCAGTCACACTGGAAAGTCGATCCCTTCTTGACCGAGGGAAGACCACGAACGATGCGGAGGAGGAGGATGGAGGATACTGTGTGAGGAGGATGATGAGGGAGGAATGATGATGAGGAGTGGGTGGGAGGACGAGAGAGAATAATTAGGATATCAACGGCAATTTCTTATATTAGAAATGTGCGTTGATGAGAACCGACGACGCTTTTTGATTTTGAAAATTGACGTCGTCCCGTATCGACAGCACTTTTTGATTTTAGAAAGTGGCGGTGGTCCGGACCAACGTGGAATTCTAAATTCAAAAATTGCCGTTGATTTCAAATATCAGCACCACAGGTGGTTAGTGAACCGAATTAGAAGCACATTGAGTGGTTCTGAACACCTTTGGGAGCACGTTGAGCAGTCTTAGTGCCATATTGGAGCTGTCTTTGTGGCCCTCTTGGGCTCTCTTGGAGCCGTCTTGAAACCAGTTTGATGTATCGTGGGCTGTCTTGGGGCCATCGTGGGCATCTCCTGGATTGCAGAAGATGGCATCAAGAGGGCACTTCGGTCCACCCGACGTGCGGTATTTATTAGAAACTACATACCTCCATATTGGGTTGCTATCTTGGGCAGTCTTGGGAGCGTCTTGGGCAGTCCTGGTGTCATTTCGGACCCCCTTGGGCCGTCTTGGGGCCATCTTGGAGCAATATTGGGTGCATCTTTGGTCGTCATGAGGCCATTTTGGAGGCCTCTCGGTCGATCTTCGGGCTGTATTGGGGGCCTCTTGGGTTCTCTTGTGCAGTCGGAAGGCCGAAACTGCGCGAAGTACAGAAAACACAATTCACATCAATGGTTTTGAAACCAAGTCAACTTGGACAATTCACTTTTTTTTTCAAAACCTTCGCTGGGAGTGGCGGTTTCTGTAAAAATGCTACATGTGTCTTTGGCGCCGTCTTGGGCTTTTTTGGATCCCCTTGGGTCCCTCTTGGAGCCGTCTTAGAACCCCCTTGGGCACTCTTGGAGCAGTCTTCCTCATTGTGACGATGCTTGTTTTTTTTAATCGCTGGCTACGCCTGGCTCGAGGAACTCCACGGCGCGCATCGCGCGTAGCAAAACAGCTTGCACGCACAACAGCTCAAGCCTGACAGAATATCAACTGAAAGTGAAACTTCAACACACGGGCTCGATATCTGCATCTTCACCGCCGCACTCCTTCCCGACATCACAAGTTGATTCACGTGCTGACACCTTGCGCCTCTTCTCGTCACCCTTGGTGTACGTTCGCTTATCTGGCTCACTGATCTCCGTTGCACGGATGAACAACCATTTCAGAACATTGGCATCGAGCGAGACCATAGCCTTAGTTGGCTTGACGTTCAATGGCATGTGTGTGTGTACCTCGCGGATCTCTTCCCCCGCCTTGGTCAGGAAAGCTGGGAGCACGACGTCCACGATCGAGCTCGACGTGCCCTCTTGGAGGTGCTGCAACGCCTTCTCCTGGGTCCTCCTGCGGTAATCTGATTGCTGACCTCCGCGAGTGTTTGTAGCGCCGAGCTTCTCTTTGCTGGCTTCCTCCTGGAGCTTACACAACTCGGTAATGAGGACAGCAGCACGGGCTGAGTACGTTCTCTTGTTCACTAGCCAAGACTGCATCATCTTATCGCCTCGCTTCAGCTCGACGAAGTTTCTCCCTCCGACCGCCCGCACAGGCACGCCGCACCAATCGGGGTGAGTGTTCACAGGAGAACTGATAGTCACAGTCGTAGTGAATGCGATATCTTTCATCACTGAAGTATGGAAGGGAACTGGTTCCGACATCGAAACAGTGAAGTACACCTGATACGGAAATCTGAATGAACGCAATATGCTTTGAGCCAAAACGGCTATGCACACGCGTACGCACACACGCACGCACGGTAGGAGGAAAAGAAGGATGAAGGAGGAGGACGAGGATGAAGAGCAGCAGCAGGAGCTTGAGTGGAAACAGTGGGAGGAGCAGGAGGACCAGGGAAAGGCGGAGGAAGGAAAATGAGGTGGGCGACAACATTGAGCAATGCCTCGGATCTTGAAAAAAGGACCGCGCTGGGGCGAGAGCGCCATTCTGAACGACGGGAGCCCTCACCCAAGATGCCCAAGGCCCCAAGATGCCCTTAAGGCCCCAAATACAGCCAGCCAGCCAACCAACAACCCAACCAACCTCTGGCCGTGCTACGCGAATTGTATGCGAGGCCCCAAGACACCTAAGGCCCCAAGATGCCTAAGGCCCTAAAATGTCCAGAAGGCAAAAAATACAGCCAACCAGCCAGCAAGCCACCCAAACAACCTCTGGCCGTGCCACGCGAAGCGTATGCGAGTCCCCAAGACGCTTAAGGCCCCAAGATGCCTAAGGCCCCAAGATGCTCCTTAGCCCCCTGGGCCCTGAAAGGCCGAAGACCTCGGAGGACCCCGAGGCACGCGGGGCACCCAGGCCCTCAGGGGCCGTCGCCCATTCCAGCGCACCCCTCACACGGATCGTGGAGTCTGGACGTGAAGGGCCGAAGGCCTATGGATAAGGGATCCGTTGAAAGGGGGTAGTTCTTTCTGTACCCCCGTCCCCCCTCATCCTCCTGTCTGCTTCGCCTCTCATGTTTTGCATGTGCAGCTGCACGCCAAAAGGGCTTCGCAGCGTGACGGTGCAGCGTCGTCGCTTCGGCCTATGCCGCAATCCACACGCGCAGTCGCAACGGCTGTAAAGGAACTAATTAGCGGCGGGACCGCTTCGCTGGCGAGCCGATTTCACTAGACGGTGTCTCGTGAGGAACTGGGACGCCCTGGTACAGCATCTCGCCCTCCTTTACCTTTCGGTGGTTCTTCAGCATGGGCAGCTTGACCTCCATCTCATCTGCGTCATCGCCAGTCTTGAGATGCAAGTTGATCTTGTGGGTCATCCAAACCGTAGTGAGGTTGGGCTGCCACACTTGGTTTGCAAACGGAACACACCAAAATGGTGATACGAAATTCTGATTCTCGCCCTTGCCGGCCGCGAACTGCGGCATGAGGTGGAAAAGCGTGCGAGGTACCCGCACTAATTCACCCAAATCGATTGCCCTATCTGGGGCCTTCTGGTCTGGCAAACGGGTCTTAATGAATTGTGTCGCTGGCACAAGCGTGATCTCGCCTGCTTTGAAATCCCGTTTCGCAACCACAGCGTAAGGGTTGTGGTACACCTTCAAGTCGTGGTTGATGTTGTTCCAATGAGCATTCTCGCTCAGAGCGTTGAGGACGATGGTGATCTGCGCCTTCATGCAATCAAGTGCCCAGCTCCAGTTCGTCTCGGGAACCACGCTCATGACGTCGACCTCCTCCTGCGGCTTACTGGTAGACACGCACCAGAGGTCCTTGAGGTTGGCCAGCATTACGGAGTTATCCTCCAACAAGCCTTCGTGCACGCCAGTCGGGGAGAGGATGGCCGTGGCGATGCCCAACTCTTTCACGGTCCACAAGTTGCACTGGCATTCAGGATCAGGTTTTTTCAATTTGACCACAGCACCAAGCTTGAACCCAAGCTGCATCATCTGAAACGCTGGTGACTTGGCATCTTGCAACTGCTGCAGCGCCAAGTGTTTCGCCTGCTCGGGCGCTTCGGGTTTGCTCTCGACGGTCGAGACGTTCCCCGAGGACGCAGAGGCAACCTCGGAAGTCAAATTACAAAACAACAATCCTCCTTCCTCCCTTCCTCTATCCTCTCATCCCTCACCCCTCCTCCGTTCCGTCCCTTCCCTCCGAGGGAGGGGGAGGAGGAGGAGGGGGGGGAGGAGGAGGGAGGAGGGGGAGGAGGAGGGTGGAGGAGGAGGCGGGGGAGGGATGAGGAGGGAGGAGAAGGGTGGAGGAGGAGGCGGAGGAGGAGAGAGAGAGAGAGAGATAGACAGACAGACAGAGAGAGAGAGAGATAGGAAGAGGAGGATTTTTTCATGTGCTACGATCACCTTGCCGACTTGCTTCGCGCCGATCCTGTGGCGCGGGAGGAAGGGGTGGTCGATCGCAATGCCCGTAATGGCAGCCAAGCCGTCGACGAAGACCTGGAAGGCAGCGTCCAGGGACTTGTGCTCCACGCCCTCCTTGCTGGCCTTACCCTTTTTCATAAGGAACAGCGCCAGCCGAATGTCGTGCTGGCCCGTCAACTCAAGCTTCTTGATTTTGTCGAGCCCGTAGTTGTCGCACATGGTGCGGGCCTGCTCCATCATGCTCTCGGCCCGCTGCACGTCGTCGTAGATGGACTTCGCAGTCAGCTTCGACAGGTCAGCATCCTTCAGCAAGCACGCCCTATTGTCAATCACCTTCTCGATGGGGGAATCCATCTGCGCGAGCAGCGCTGCAACTCGGATCCTCATCGGCGGAACCACTGATTTCGGCCAGCTCAGCGACGCCAGCTTGTCGAAGAAGACGCCGCCGACGTGGCCGAAGGAAACACCAGCTCCGCGCGGCGCCTGACGCTGACAGACGACGATTTTTGATTTTAAAAATTGCCGTTGGTCCTGACCAACTGCATTTTTTGATTTTGAAAATTGCAGTCGGTCCAGACCGACTGCACTTTTTGATTTTAGAAAACTGTTGGTGTGGTTAGTTCCTCCTCCTCCTCCTCCGCCTCCTCCTCCCTCTCCTTCTCCTCCTCCTCCTCCCCCTCCCCCTCCCACTCATCCCACTCATCATCATCACCCGTGTCCGCCCCCTCCTCCTGGCCTTGAACAGTGCCACCTTCATGTCGCGAGCCTCCTCCACCAACTCCCTCGGGACAACGCTAGCGAACTTCTTCAAGGACTGCGCCCATGCTGCCCAGAACGGGTTCGTGAGCAACGCGCCATCGACCGCGGCCTGCCACGCCAGCTTGTCGTCCTGCACATTGAGCTCCTCCACCTGATGTTTGAACGTCGAGTGCATGGTCAGCAAGCCCTCGAGCTCCGAGACCTCAGACGTGTCCACGCGGTTCAACGCCGCGTAACCAATCTGGATGACCTCTGGGAAGGCCTTGATGACTTCAAAACTGACCACGGTCCATTCCAGCCCCCTGGAAAGCGCTGTGTTCAGGCTCGGCCACTTGGTGATGAGGAACTGCGAATCCAAAGAGCCGCTGGGCGCGATGGTCTCATCGGTGCATGGCAAGGCGGCCTGGATGGCGCGCAGAGTCACGTTGGAGTGCGTGCCGCCGAAGGAAGCCAATTCCATCTTCTCGCAAGGTGGGAGGCCGCACTTCCTGCTGTGCTCTTCATTCCAAGAAATCCAGCCGCCGCACGCATCATCAGTGGTCGGAACCTCCACGGCGAACGCGCCCTGGCAGGCTCGCGGGTAGCTCCAGCCAGCCCTGCAGTGCTTGCCGAGGTTCGACAAGCTCTTCTGCACCTTGGAGTCCTCCTCCTCCACCTCCTCCTCTTTCTCCTCCTCCACCCCCTCCTACACCTCCTCATCTACCTCCTCCTCCTCCTTGGCACCTCGAAGCCCAAGCCGCCGCGATTCTGCGGCGAAGCGCCGACCCTGGTCGGCGCGACCGTGGTGACCCGCAGGAGCTCCTTCTTGCTACCGAGGATCCCGAGGATGCTGTCCCAAGCCTTGACCACCTCCGCGTCCTGCTTGAACCGACAGATGACCTGCCGCAAGTCGCCGCTGACCTCCCGCAGGGCCTGCTCCACGGCTGGCATGGTTGCAAAAGCGCCAGGCCGATCGGAGCGAAGGCGACTTTGAGCCAAAACGGCGATGCGAACGACGACGCCAGGCAGCCCCAAGATGCCCCATGGCCACAGGAGGCACCAGGAGGCACCTGCAGGAGGCACCAGGAGGCGTCAGGAAGTCCCAGGAGGCTCCAGGACTTTCCAGGACTTGCCAGGAACTCACAGGAAGTTCCAGAAAGCGCCAGGAAGTCCCAGGATGCCCCAGGAAAGAAACACCAAGGGAGCTCAGGATGCCCCAGGAGGCTCCAAAATTTCCCAAGAGACCGCAGGAGTTCCCAGGATCCGCCTAAAGCCCCTCAGGATGCCGAAGGAGGCTTCAGGAAGCCCCCCCTAGGCCACTATGAGGCCCCAGGAAGCCACAGGATGCATCAGAGAGCCATATGAGGCCCCAAGAGCCCCAGGAAGTCCTAGGAGGCCCCAGGAGGCTCCAGGAGGTTGCTAATCTTCTTAGCTAAGCCGCTAACTCACTTAGCTAACCTGATTAGCTAACTAGCTTAGCGGCTTAACCTAAGGATGTTAGCAACCCTTGCAAGTCACGTGCTAACACGTTGCCAATCGACGTCCGCAATATACCTAACGCAATGTATTCCTTTAGCTATATCGTCTATCATGATATAGGCATGCGGTGGCGTTGGTAACGACTTGTATAACGAACCCTAAGCCGCTAATGCGTTGCAACAGTTATAAGCACGTTATAAAAGTTATCAAGATGTTATTGGGAAGTTGCTAAAGAGTTGGTAGAAGTTGCCAGAGGCTTAGCAAGTTGTTATAACGACGACAAGTGTTAGCAAACCCGGCACTCTTCCAAGCAGAAGCGACCTCCATGTCCACAATACCACAATTCCGCCTGACGCTGTCCGGGCGCCCGGGCGGCCCGCGGGCGTCCGGGCGGCTGGGCGCCCGGGCGTCCGGGCCGCCCGGGCGTTCGGGCGCCGAGCGCTCTGGGCGTCCGGGCGGCCCGGGCGGCCCGGGCGTCTCGGCGGTTTGCTTGTGCGGCTTGGGCGCTGTCCTGGCTACCCGCACCCGGGCGTCCGGCGCCCGAACCGCCGCGGCGTGTGGGCGGCTTCGCCCCGGGCGTCCGTGTCGCACGGGCTGCAGCGAAGTCCTGAGCGGCTGGGCGCCCGGGCTCTGGGCTCTCTCCGCTTTTCGGCGCCGGCGCTCGGGGCGCCTCGGGCGGCCCGTGGCGGCCCGGCGGCGGCTTGTTTCGCTGGGCGGCCCGTCCGAGCTCCCTGCGCCAGGCGTCGTGGCGCCGAGCGGCCGCGGCGTCCGAGCGGCTGGGCGCACGGCGGTCGTCCGGCCGCCC
>CAUYUJ010006315.1:0-35000 GCA_963575745.1 Prorocentrum cordatum | reverse complement strand
CACTTTGCTCCTGCTCTCCCCCCCTGTCCTCATCCCCTCCCCCTCCTCACCATCCGCCTCCCTCCATAAATACACGGCACCACCCATCTTTACCTTATGGGGGTAAAGCACCGTTGCAACAGAACCTGCAGCAGCAGGAAAAAAACACACACGGTTCTATGATGTTATGGGTCTGGTACAGACCTGGAGCACTCCAAACTATACACTTTGCCGCACTGGTGCCCATCTCCTGGACATCCCACTCCGATATGCACGAAAGTAATTTGCCGCCCACTTTCGCATGAAAGAGGACCTCCCCGAACGCAACCTGATGCGAAGCGTTACTGCACGCAACGCAATCCCCAATGCAGACTGCTCTACCGCGCACAAAGCAGGATGACGAACTGACAACATCCTTCTCGCTGCCGATGGGCAGAGGCAAAACTTTACTGATGGACGAAATGAGCTGGCGGCTGGCGGGCTTAGGGCCCAAGAGGTCCACGCCGAAAAGTGCATGATGCTCCACGTCGTGGAGGTGCTGCAGCGTCACCTCCTGCATTATGCCTTTTTCATACCCTTTCGTATTGTGCCGCCCGCCAGCAAAGCGCTTTATAACGCGATGCTTCCTCTCCATGAGGAAAGTTGAGAGGAGGCATCTGTGCCGCTCCAATTGAGATGGCAAATGGAAAATCCAATGGTCCTTCGGCTTAAAAAGCTGGACCCCGTAGACCGCTCTGTGGCGCTCCATGTGGGATGAAATCGCCTGGGCTAGCATGAAAGGCTGCACGTGGCCACAATTGGCCATGATCAACAAGTTAATCACATCGCACGAACAAAATGCACTAATAATCTCGCCCTTAAGCTCATCTGCGCCATCGGCGTTCGAAACCACATCGCTGAGATACCGCTGAAGAACGGGCGCGAGCGAAACATATTCACTTGCGGAGCCCTGCATTGTTCCACCACTCATGGTATTCTTTGCATGCGCATAGCCCCTCGGCCAGCACCAAGCCTGAAGATAATCGCGCAGGCAGTCGTGTCCTCTACGAATGCTCGACAACCTACCCAGCATCTCGTCCACCTCCCTCTCGAATAGCCCACCTATCATATAGCAGTGCATCCAGTCCCAAGAGGTGGCCTCCGCAACTGGCACCGCCAGATGCCTGTCCTGGAGGAGGCCGTCGCGCTGGTAGGACCACCCGAACAAGACCTCGAGCCGCTTGACCTCGGCCCACCGTCCAGCATCGGCTGCATCACTGAGGCGCCGCTGAACCGCCATGATCTCCTCGGTCGTGTAGAGATCGAAGAGGCTGACGTCGGTGCAGTGCGCTGGGATCAACCACCCAGTCGGGTCAGGGGGAAGATCGCTTCTGGGGCACACGACGTTCTTGCGCAGCATGCAGGGCTTGATGCCCGTGGCGCCCTTCACCTGCAGCACGAACTTGCGGGCCCGCTCGTCCTGGATCATGATCTGCAGCTTGCCCTGCAGCATCGCGACCTAGGGGCGGGGCTGCCACCGTCCTCTTTCCCATCCTCCTCCTCCTCCTCCTCCTTATCCCCCTCCCCTTGCCGACCCTCCGCCCTCTCGTCGTCGTCGCCACCCTCCCCGCACGGGGGAAAAAATCACGCACCCCTCCATGGAGGGAGGGGTGGTTCGGCGAAGTTGGGGGCGGGGTGAGTAGCATGGGGGGGCGTCGGACCTGGCCGCCGATGCGCAGAGCAACTCCACGTCGGAGATCGGGCCCTGCAGGCAGGCCGAAGAAAAGCTTCAGGCACTCCTTCATCACCGTGGACACGCCACCTACCACATCGTCCAAGATGCTGCTACGCATCGCGGCAATGGTGTTCCAGCAGAGCTCGTTGCTGAGGGCCGGAAAACCGAGCTCGGCAAAGCTCCAATAGAATGCTTGCGTCTTGCGACGGTTCTTGCCGTCCAAGACGTTGCCAGGGACGATCTCGTCGCTATAGATATACACGTTCATCGTCCCATGATGCTTGGCCGCCAACTCGAGGAACATCTCCTGGTACGAGGGTGATGTCCTGCAGGCCGCCTCGAGCCACGCGAATGGATGCTGGAACCACGCGCGCACGTCCGATGACCCGAGCCGCTTCTCCACGAGAACGGGGCCGAAACTCGTGTCCTCCATGACTCTGGCCTCGCGGTGCCTGGCCAAGGTCGACGCGCTGAACGCCTCGGGGAGGCCCTCCCTCTGGATGTCGGCCATCAAGGCGGCCGTCGCGGCGGCCGTCGCGTGGGACGACCTGCCGTACACGACAGTGCGCATTCTCTTCGGAACAGAAGGCATAGCTTCTGAGAGCTGGTAAAGCCAGAAACGCTTGAGCCAAAAATGGCTACGGTGTTGCCGCTGATGTTTATGATTTGAACTGTCGGCGCAGGGTTGTTGCGCCCCGCGTCAGCAGTGTGCAATATACCGTTGCTAGCTATGGGGCCGTTTGCTTGCTTGCTCGCTTAGTTTAAGTTGCTGCTCTGGTTGATGCTGAATCGCTCTTGCTGGAGCGTTGGTGTGACTCTTAGTTCTTGCCACGATCGTTGATGCTGCTATGTTTGATGCTGAATCACTCTTGATCCGATCTCTGATGCTGCTCTTGCTTGGATCGCTGGTGTAGCTGGCTTCTTCACTGATGCGCCCTGCTGCTTGGGCGCGTGCGACGATGCGACTGCCGTGGCGCGCGGCTGCTGCCACCCGCCATTGTTGTGACGCAACGCAGGGCGCCGAAAGCTCCCCAGCCCAAACGAGGCAGGACAGGGGCAGCGAGGGTGCGGAGACAACCATTTCTCACCAAAAGGCCAACGCAACATGGGTGCTTGCATCCGCAGCTGCCTTCCCCTCGCCCTCCTCCTCCTCCTCCTCCTGCCCCTCCCACGTGCTCCGCCTCCTCGCCCGCCTCCCCTCCCTCCTCCTCATCATCCGTACACCTCCCCACCCTCCTCCTTAGCCCTCCCCCACCCGAACCAACCTAGGCCCCCGCCTCCCTCGCAGGCGATGTGGGGGCAGGGCAAGCCGCGATCCTGTAGCGGGCTGCGCAGAGAGGCACGCGAGGTGGGGAGTAATATAGAAGCGAGTCCCCAAATGGCTTACAATACTCTCCTCGCAGCGTGCTATCAGAAATGCGCAGGGTGAGCACTAAACAGCTCAGCTACCGTCCCAGGCCTCACTCGCCACGCGGAATCCCCACTGAGCGACCTCGCGCACAGCCGCTGCGGGCAGCCCACCCGCGCGGGCCTGGGTCTGTGCGCGACTGTAAGCCCTCGATGCGAACGTGTTGCGGTCCCTGCCCTCAATCGAAGCCTTCGTGATGACGTCGGCAATGTTGATGAAGATCCCGTTCCTGATCATGGTGCCTTGGGGGACATGCGGGTCTGGGGCAGGGGGGAAGGGGACGAGGACGAACGAGGAGGGGAGGGAGGGTGGCAGGGGCAGGGAGGGGGGCGTGAGGGAGGTCAAGAGGGAATGGAGACGGGGGAGGAAGGCGACGACGACGACAACGGTGAGAAGGAGAAAGGGGATGGACGTGGGATGTGAAGAAAGCTCCGTGGAGCTTCGAAGGCACCCAGGGGGGAGGGGCAGCGCTACCCTATGGCTACCCCATGGGCGCCCACTGGGAACTTCCGACACCTCGTAGCTACCCCGTCGTTCAACCCCCCGCTGCGCGCTGGCAGTGCCACGCGTCGCCCTCCTTCTTAGCACCCTCCCTCGCCTTCGCCTCTTAGTCCCCACATCCCTCCTATCCTCCTCCGCATTTCCCTTGTCGCCATTATCCCCCTCCCCGCACCCCTACCTACTCTTGCTCCTGATACTCCTCATCACCCTCATCCTCGTCATCCTCCTCGTCAGTACCCTCACCCTCATCATTGCCATTGCCGCACCCCCCGTGCCTTTCGCCATTGCCCCCGAGCCTTTCGCTGCCTTAGCCATGGGAGCACGTGCAGCCTCCTTGGCCGCGGCGGCTTTAGCCTTGGCCTTGCCCTTCGGCTTGGCCTTGGCCTTGGCCTTGCCCTTGGACGAGGCCGTCTGCGCGGGCGCGCTCTCCTCGGGCTTGCCCTCGTCGAACTCGACCTCCTCGGCGGTGCCCGCTGCCGCGGGCCTCTTCTTGCACCTGTAGTTGCTACCAGCCGCCTCCGCTGACCTGTTGAGCTTCTCCTCCAACTCCGCCGCGGGGTCGTGAGCAGGCAACGGCGCCAGACCAGGCGCCCGAGGTCCACCATGATGCGCGTCGCCGACCGCGGCAGGAACCACGGCCCCGCCTGCACCAGGTGCGCCGCCCACCTCGGCAGGCACCAAGGCCGTGCCTGCATCAGGCGCGCCGTCGCCTGCAAGAGGAGCCGCGGCATCGCCTGCACCATGTGCGCCGCCGAGTGGAGCAGGAACCACCGCCCCGCCTGCACCGCCAGCCGTCTGAGGCGGCGACGCGGCGCTCGCACCAGACAACTGCGAGTCGAAGCCGCTGAGGTCCTGCTCGGGGTTGGGGCCGCCCGCCATCGGAACCGCCGATGCACTCAGCGTCCCGACGCCCGAACGGGCAAGGCTGGATGCTGGCGAGCGCTTCGGCGTCGGCCTCGCGTAGCTGATCGGGCAGCCCCCCCCTTGGGCAGACCCGCCCTCGCTCGATGAGCCGCCCATCAACTGCTGGACTAAGGGGGCCATCCGCATGATGAACTGCATGCCCTGCATGGCGCCCATCCCTTCCATGCCCATGAAGCCGCCGCCGCCGCCGCCAGCCCTCGGAGGAGCGCCCGCTGGCACCAGGGCCGAGCACGGGCTAGCCGAAGTGGTATGCCTCGGCTGCAGGGTGTTGTGGCTCCTCTTGCAACCGAACGCCGTGACCTCCGCGTCGAGGGCCGCCGTCGTCACTGACGCTGGCAATGCGGTAGAAGGTGCGCCGTCTGAGTAGGCGTAGTCGTAGACAGCAGTGGGCAAATCCGATGGGGCGTCAACGTACCTTTTGATATGCTGACCTGGCCAAGTCTGCTGTTTGTCGAGGCCCTTGATGTAGCCCTTCAGCGTGGTGCACCACTTCTTCTTTGTATCGGGGGTAGCGCCGTCGCTCTCGGCAGGGAGCCCGCACAACGTCACAATGGCAACCACGCGCTTGACCAAAGGAATCGAAGGGCACGTCACGCCCAGACGCCATAGGCGCTCCGCCAAGACCTGGAGCTTGGCCTCGACCGACAGGCCCGCGTCCTGAACGCAAGTCCAGTCGTGGTCTGTCAAGCAGCTCTCCACGTAGTTCATGGTCTGGTTCTCCCTGGCAGCTTTCTGCTTCGGTTGGCCACCGCTGTTGCCGACTGCGGTGGCGAGTCTGGCCATCTGCTCCTGTGTCCACGGCCCCGAGCTGAGCTCCGTGGAAACCGCAGAGATGTCATCGATGGTGAGCGGCCCCGCGTTCCTCAAGTCGACCAGGAACGCATCCGACTGGGCGACCAGCAGGCTGTCTCGGTCGATCCCAGCCGCCGTCTGCGACGCGACGAGGGACACCCACGACCTCAAGGTGGCAATCAGGTTATCGCTCACGGGCATTGGGCGGCTGGCCAAGGCGCCTGGTGCGAAGGGCGCAAAGTCTGGAACTGGCAAGCCTGAGACAACGCTGAGCTAAAAGGGGCTGCGGGGTGGGGCGGGGATTAGAAGGCGGAGGTGCGTGGTGGATAAGGGGTGGGCACAACCGCCACCACGCTCTCCCAAGGAATATGCGTCGAGCGCGCGCGTTATGCGCTGGGCGTCATCTCGGGCAACTTATAGGCCCCTCTCGGGGCCACGGCCGTTTTCGAATGGGGTCCGAACCTGATGTCCCAGACGCATCTCGACACACCGCGACACAGGGCACGCGCTTCGATCATGTGGCGGTGCATCGTCGGGCCCCCCTGCGTGGGCCCCTCGGCACATTATCGGGCCACCGCGTGGCTCAAAGGGACCGCCGCGCAAGTCAAGTCGCAAGCACGCCGCAAGACGGCCCCCCCCAGTGCGATGGGGCCCTCATCCTACGATGGGCCCCTCGTCCTCCCTCTCCTCATTATTGCCATCATCCCCACACCCCCCTTATCACAATCCTCCTCATCCTCCTCCTCCTTATCATTTCTCCTCCGCCTCCTCCCCCTCGGCTTGACCAGGTCTCCACGGCTGTTCAGTCTCTGACCCCTAGACTCCTCCTCCTCCTCCTCCTCCTCCTCCTCCTCGCTGCCTCAGCAACTCTCTCTCGCAACGGGCGGAGCGCGGCTCGCGAGGGCCGGCCTGCGGTGAAGTTGGTGAGCACCCCGAGCGGCGAGGGAGCGGCGGGGTAGCGGCGAGAGAGCGGGCGCATGCGGCAAGAGAGCAGCGGGCGCGGTGATCGCTGCTTCGTCGCCGCCGTCGTCGCCGACACTACTGCCCCTCCCTGCGTAGCTCACTCACCAGCCCGAGTGAGCTACATGTGGTTCGATCGCCGACCCAAGTGAGCTACATGTGGTTCACTCGCAGGCCCAAGTGAACTACGGCACACCCTTATCAATAGAGTAGCTCACTCGCGCTGGCGAGTGAGCTACATGTAGCTCACTTGCCAGCGCGAGTGAGCTACATGTGGTTCACTCGCGCTGGTGAGTGAGCTACGCCAGATCTTACACCCTACAGCTCCTCCGCGTAGCTCACTCGGGCTGAGGAGAGGTGATCTACATACGACTCGCACGATCGACGATGTGTGACTGAGGGGTCAGTCACACGTCGCACGAGCCCCTCGGATGGGTGCACCTAACTGGGATGAGCATCACTGGCCCTGGACGGGCCCGCCAGACAAGGGCGCCTCTCCGAGCCAACACCCCGCAGGCTCCAGGGATCAGGGCTGGCATCGTGCTGGGAGGGCTGCTCGCGGCCGCGATCGGGCCGTGAGCCAAGGGCATATCCTCGAGCCGACTCCGGCGCGCCCAATCGACGACGACGACGACGACGAACGACGACGACGACGAACGACGACGGCGGCGGCGGCGGAGCGGGATCAGACGCAGTAGCAGGAGCAGGGGGATGGTGATGGGAGGTGGTCCAGGGGGGGGCGGCGGGGGAGGCCGAGGGCTCAGAAGGAGGATGGGGAGGATGAGGACGAGGAGGAAGAGCAGGAGCAGGAGCAGGAGGACACGGAGGAGTGATTTAGCCATAGCGCTGCTACGCACATGGGTCGCACCACCAGCGACTGTGTCAGATGCTCTCCGAGCTAGCATGGGCAATGCTCCGAGCAACTCGCTCGGCACGGCCTCGCACAACGCACTTACGGCGCAGGCGAATCTGAGCCAGCGCATCTGAGAACTTCCGCGAGCTGCTGCGCTCGCGCGGCACGGGCCGACCTCTCAGCGCGACCTGAGCGAGGTCGGCACGAAAGGTACTGGGATCGGAGCGTCCGTGACCCCAGCGGGCCTCCTCCTGATGGGCGCAGCATTGCCCTGTGCCGCCGCTGCCCTCGCCGAGGCCTGGTACGCCGCCTCCGCGTGGGCCGCCTCTGCCGCCCGCCTGTCCTCATCCAGGGCGGCCCTGAACGCCTCGATGCCGTACTTCGCGTTCATATCCTCCTCGCTCCTCTTGGCGATGTCGGCGATGGCCTTGGACGCCTTGCCGACGGCGCCAATGACCTTGTGCTGATGAGCCTCCGTGATGTTCAGCTGGTGCTGCCCGAGGTAGTCCGTGCACCTAGTGATGCCCTCGGCCTTCTTGGTGATCGACTTGCTGACGCGGCCGCGCTCGCTGAGAAGATCGGACTGCCGATGCAACTTCGACTTGACCTTCTCGAGCTGGAATTTGAGCTGCAGCTCGCGGCCCGACTTCTTCGGCGGCATGGCGCAGCCTCGCGAAACACACGTATGGTACTGCGTATGGACGAGCACTGGCTTGAGCCTTGAGCCTAACTGGCTACGGAGGAGGAGGGAGGAAGGATTGTGGAAGGGGGGTCTCGCCCCGTTGCAACTATGCCGATGTTCGACCATCTCGCACCCCCTGTGTATCCAGTCTGCGGTGGATATCCTCCCGACATACAGCATATTGCGGGGCGGTTGCTTTGCCCACCACATAGGTTGCACCAGATAGCTGACACCACATAGCTTGCACCACATAGCTTGCACCACGTAGACCGCGCCCCATAGATTGCACCACATAGCTTGCACCGCATATATTGCACCACATACAATGCACCACATTGATTGCACCACATAGCTTGCACCACATAGCTTGCACCGCATATATTGCACCACATAGACTGCACTACATATGTCGCACCACATAGATTGCACCGCATAGCTTGCACCATATAGATTGCACCACATAGAGTGCACCACATATACAGGACCACATAGATTGCACCACATATATTGCAGAGGCTTGACCTTGGGGCAACAGCTCAGCGGGGGCACCTGCCCCGACCACGCTCTCGCTCATTCCTTTGTGCCAGAGGGGAGAAGGCGGGATCGGGGTCGCGCGCGAACGGGCGCTCATCGCCTCGCGCCTGACTCAAGATGGGTGCGAGTGCGGACGGGGGGGAGGGAGGGAGGGTGAGTGCAAGTGGGGGGCCGCCAAGGGGTAGATGGGCGGGGGTGCCTCGCCCTACACCCATGAGAAGGGGCCAAGCCAAGGGAAGAGGCGGATGATGAAGCTGAAGAGGAGGATGCGGAGGAGGAGGCGGAAGAGGAGGAAGGGGGAGGCGGATGAGGATAGACGGGGCATCGGGTGACGAGGAGGGTGGTGAGGAGGAAAACTGGACCACCTTAAATGGAAAGGCGGGCAGCTCGTTCTTTTGTGCACAGCCCCTCCCCGTCTGAGCAACCTAGGCAACCCCCGTCCATCGTGCTACTCTACTGGGGCACGCACGCTTGAGCTAATTACCACAACGAAGCGGTGGCAAACGACCTGGGTTGGATCAGCGCGGTCGCGCCCACCGACGCCCGCGGTATCTTACATGCACGGGCCAGCCCACGCGCTCGCTCTACTCCTTGGGAGGCTCAGTGCGGTGCTGATGCCTCCACTCGAGCAGCGCGGCAGCCACTTTCTCTGCCGCGGACTGCATCGCCGCCTCGTCGGCCAAGGTAGGTACCTTCATCGATTTGTTAAGCCATTTGGCTTTGTCAGCATCGAAGTAGGGAACCGAGAGCGCGTGGCGGTAGCCGAGCCACGTCACAAGGCCGTCAGCGAGCGTGGGCTCCCATTCGCTCGGGCCCTGGACATCCTGAGGCTTCATCGTCAAGGCAGCCAAGTTCTCGGGGGGCAACTCGATATGCAAGTGCGAGCGGCGCATTGCCGCCGACCTGACGTTCATCGTGTAGTCCAACCCCCACTCGTCTGTCACGGTGATGGAGACGTAGCCTGCGGGCGTAATGCGGGGGCGTTCCACGAGGGGGGAATCGCGAAGGGGAGGAGGTGAGGGGAGGAGGAAAGTGGGGCGGGGGCGGGGCGGGCGTGGTGGGAGGAGGGGCGTGCAGGGCGACAGGATGAATGGGGGGAAAGGTGAGGGGGCATCGGGCGGGGCAATGGGATCAGCAACGGCACTCGCAGCAAACAAACAAATAATAATAATTCGGAGCGCCCGCGATCATGTCCAAGGCATCCTTCTTGGCAACCTTGGCAGCTGGGGGGGCGGCTTCAGCATCTTCCGCTGGCTCCTGAACAGCAGCGATGAGGGGGTCGCACTTCTCAGAGCGCTTCCGATGCATCTCGTCGAGCATGTCGAAGCCATTAGAACAGAAGTGGCGAAACCCAGAGTCGAGCCGATCGCAGAGAACCCACGTCCTGTTGTCAGCGGACACCTTCTTGGCAAACCAAGTCTTCGCCCGAGGTGTATTTTCGTCGGCGGCGATCGCAACGAAGCCGTCCTTGATCGAAATAGGCATCTCGATCCTGCGGCAGAGGGGAAAGATCTGAGAGAGTAAGTCCCTTGCACTAGAAGGGACCTTGCTAAAAAAAAAATGTAAATAGAGATAGAGTAAAGAAAAAAAGAGATAGAAAAAAGATTAAATAAAGTAAAAATAAGGAAAATAAGAGCTAGTTAATAATGACTAGAAGTAAAAAGTAACATCCCTTGCACTAGGCGGGTGCGAATTTGCCAAAGACGGCCTGAGCCAAAAACGGCTGCACCCAAGATCAACGCGAACCGAAACTGGGGACGGGCGACCGTACGATGGGTCTCCTGTGCCGATGGTCGCGGGCCGTCTGGGCCCGATGCATCTCGCGCGGTTTTCCGTAGCTGCGTCGAGCAATGGCAGGCGCCAAAACCAATGGGCGCGGACCAGGTGGCCCTGAGCCCCGAGCCCCCATCCCCAGATATCCTGAACGCCAGTTCGGGGGAAGAGAGGATGGGGAGAGGAGGGTGGGGAGGACAAGGACGAGGAGGAGGAGGGCTGACCAGGCACCCTCGGCAGGGCACGGGGCTTCCTCCGCCAAGCGGGTCACGGAGGAGGACGGTGGCGACCAGAGGCAAGCCGATAGGGGGGGGAAGACGAGGGGGAAGGCGACGATGAGGAGGAATTGCGAGCATTGTTTACTGTATCCGCCACCACGCTTGCGGCGGTAGGCGCGAGGCAACATTGGAGGCGGCCTCGTTACAAACCTTGGTTTCGTTGCATGTCCTCCCCTCCTCCTCCCCCTTATCCTCCTCCCCCGCGGCATCCTCATCCGCCCTCTCCTCATCAACTTCTCATTTCTCGCATCTCCTAGCTAGCGGGGCGGTATACTATCTCACGAATGGCCGACGTGCGGTTCTGAGCAAAACACTGCCCTCCCCGCTCGCACACCCCAACGCTGCAAACGTCGAGCCATCTTAAACGCACGCTGTGCAAGACCGCCTCGCACGAGACTCGCGAGGGGCGATGCGCCGCCGAAACCGACGGGCACGGCTCGAGCTCGGCTGGGTGTCAACCAGGAGATGGGCGCGATCGAACGTTGGCACTCGGCCCCTGGAGGCCTTTGCAACTTAACCACTACGCGCCTGAAGGTGGCGGCCCATATCCTGGAATCACCTCTTCCTCTTGGGGGCGGGAGCGGCGGGGCTCCCCGAGGGCTCGTCGTCTGCGGCCCTCTTCGCCTGGTCTGGCTTCAGGCGAAGCAAAGCAGTGTCTTTAGCCACCACCTTCGAATTAATCAAGCACGGCACCGAAACAGTAACCTTTGTGCCGCCGTCGTTCGAACCAGGCGTGCACTCACGATGCAACTCCACTTTGACCATCCCGTCAGTCATGTTGACATCTGCTTTCTTCTCAGTAAAGGGGACCTCCCAAAACGGAGCCAGGAACGCTTTTCTCTTGCCCGCGGGGCCCTTCGTGGGCCAGATCTGCGTGGGGGCCACGTACGCCACGTGGTTCACTGGGAGGCCGTCGAACTTTGGCAGTGCCACCGCACCAGACGGGACTTTCGTCGACTGCACAACGTTGCACACGTTAGAGACCGCAACGAGGACGAGGGACCCCTTCTCATATTTTTTGTTGGACACCATCTTTTTGACATCAACCTTAGCCCCAGGGCCACGGCTAAACAGGATGCCCACGTCGACGCCCTGGGCGTTGCTCCCATAGCCAATATGCACGGCCTCCTTCGCGAGCAGGGACGCCCGCAGCACGGAGGCTTCCAACGTCTCCTCGGGGGCGGGTGGGTGGCAGTAAGAAGTCTGGATATCTTACCAGGGGAGCGGCAGGCAAAAAGCCGGCTTTTCACAAAGGACTCCCCCTCCTCCTCCTCCTCCTCCTCCCCCTCCACCTCCTCAGCCCCATCCTGATGGTGGGCGGGGCACGCCAACAAATCTAAATCAAACCACGCGCGTTTTGGTTTCGTGACCGCCCCCCCTCGTCGCCCCTCCCCACGTGGCGAATCGATTAACACAGCCGTTGTCCTCGTACCCTGCATTTCGAACGGCATTGAGTATGTCGAGCAGATCGGGTCCCGCGATTTCGCCAGGACCCTCGTGTGGGGGGACCTCCTCGCCGCATCCCCCTCCCCGCCAGGTGCGCGGGCGGGGTGCTGATTGCCCTCGTCCTCCCTCTCCTTGCTATACCCCCCATCCTCCTCGCCCTTCCCGCCCACCGCTATCTTCCCCCTCACCTCATCCTCATTACCCTCCTCATTGCAATCCTCACCATCATCGCCCCACTCTGCATCCATCGCCTCGCCCTCGTCACCATGCACATCATGATCATCCCTCAACGCCCCCCTCCGCATCATCGCCCCGCACCCACACGCCCGCCCCCGTCCTCGCCCACCCTCCCTCATGCCACGTCTGCCCCTCCTCCCTCTCCGCCTTCCTCGCCCTCCTCCTTCTCGTCATCATCCTCGTCCTTCTCCCCTCCCATCCTCCTCCTCCGCTTCCTCTTACCCCTCCGTTATCCTTCCTCATCCCCCATCCTCTTCTTCCTCTCCTCATCATCATCCATCTCAGCATCTTCCTCATCTTCCTCCCCCTCATCATCATCATCCTCATCCTTTTCATCCTCCTCATCATCACCCACATCCTCATCATCCTCCTTCTCATCCTCGTCCTCATCATCACCTCTCTACCTTATGGCATCCCGCCTCTCATCATATCCCCCCCCCCCCCCCCCCCCCGCCCAATATTCCCTAACCCCTCTCTCATTATCATCTCTCATCATTTTCCTCCTGACACCCAGCCCCCACTCCCCCTCCTCTCCACTACCTCCCACCCCCTCCCGCGGGAGTCCGTCAAGGCAGCCCCCGTGATGTCGAGCCGCTCGGTCTCCGCCTCGGTCACCACCTGGGGTCAGATAAAGGATGGATGGTGCGAGGGGGAGGGGGAGGGGGGGGTGCGAGCCCCTAAGTCTCTCGGCCTCATGCGATCTGCCTCGGGTGCTCGAACACGCACCCTGATTCAACAACATGTTGCGAGGATGTCTCTACGCGAAATGCCCACGTCATCTCGCGCGTTGCGAGGATCTCTCAGGCGAAACTCCTCATGCTCCCCCGCGTCGTCGTGCCCCCGACCGCGCGCGCTACAATCCTAACAGTCAATAATAAGATGAGCAGGTATGACCGTCGTCGTCATCGTCGCCGTCGCCATCGTCAATCCTCAGCTGCATTATCGTCGCCATCGTCATCATCGCAAGCCCCGCATTGCCCCTCATTGCGGTCATCCTCATCCTCGTCGCGTTTTGCTTACCCAGCGCAACCTTGTACAAGTCGACCAACTGCGCGACCTCGACCTCCACGGCGCCCCTGGCGGCCTCGCTGACGATGCCGTCCTTGATCAGCCTGAGCTTCACCTTATCGGCGGCCGAGTCGCCCATCTCGCCGACCTTCCACTGGCTCGGCCCGTTCTTGCCCTTCTGGTCGTCGGGCACCGTCTTGAGCTCAACCTTCACGCCCGTCTTGTAGCCCAGCCCTTTGACGACATCCATGTTGAGGCCACCTGCTGCTAGCTCCCGAAAGCCACTCTGGCTCTTCTTCTGACCAGACTTGGGCGACTTCTTCTCGGGCTGGGTCCAAGGTGGCGTGACCCCCTTGGCCTCTGGCGCCGCCAGGTACACACTGTCCAAGAACTCGGCCGCAATCTGGTCCAAGCAGGTGTCGGTGTGCGCAGGCTTGTTGGGGGCGGCCTTCGTCAGCAAGTACATGATCGCGTCGACCTCCATGTCCCCCTGGAGCCTGGTGAAGGTAGACCTACTCAGGTTCACGCCAGCCTTCAAAAGGTCATTCTCGTACCAGTCGCTTGATACCCTCACCTTGCACGCCAGCTCCATCAGCTCCTTGCGCTTCTCCTTTAGCAACGTCGCGATGTCCGAGCTGTTCAGGAGCTTGCTCGTCGTGGTCCCCGTGTGGCAGTGCTTGGGCGGGGAGCGCATGGCTGCCTTCACCATGGCGTACACCACCTCAGGCATGCTGTCAAGGTCCACGTTGCTCAGCATCTTGAACATGGTCCCAGGGATCTCCGCGCGATGGCGAAGCGTCTTCGCCCACTCCGAGAGGGAGGCCAAGAACTTGCCCGTGTCCCCGCCGCTCCAGCGCTCGACGAACGCCGTCATGTCCATCACCTGGCCCTTAAGGTACGGCCTCGCAAGTTCGATGCTTGCCGCAATCGATTGCCATCGAAAATCTCCGTGCTGATCTACGCTGGCCTTTCCTTTGCGGTGGAGCTCGAGAAGAACCTGAATATTTGTAGCGACGCGTTCGGTATCGGCGCCTGTGTTCAAAGCTTCCTGGATGTACGCTGCCAATCCTGGGAACTTTACGTCGACTTGCCACCGAATAACTCGCCACCTGAATCCGTGCGCCACTGCATCTGCATAGTCCGAGTTGACCGCCCTCACTTTGTCGAGTGACAAATGCCCGTCCGTAGCGAAGTCGTCCAAGAAAGTTGAACAAGCATGGGAAACCGCGTTCAGTCCTGCAACCGTGTGGCTGCCAGCCACGCTGAGGAAATGAAGGTTCTCCTTCCGAACTGGGCTCAACATGCCGTCGCTGCTGGCCGCCAGCTTGTGATTCCAGGTGAAGGGCTCATCGGACCGAGGGTCCACTTCGAAGCACACCGAGCCGATCGTCTTCTCGCCGATCCATCCTTGCTGCAACACCCTATTCACCAGGCAATGCACGTCGTACGGGTCCAGGCCGTCCCCGTCGCGATTGGACATGTGGGGCCGAACCTCGTCGTTAGGGATGATGCGGTCGTAACACAGGTCGTGCGCTTTCAGAACCTTGAGCAAGTTCTCGCACTTGGAACCGAGCTGGCCCACCTGCACGTTCTGGGAGCCCATGGCCGCGAGCGCCTGCGTCACCTCGCCATCCACAAGTTTGAGGTTATCCTCAACCGACGGCATGGGCCTGGCACAGAAGTCAACCGTGGAGCCCGCAAGAGAAGCTCGGGCACAGCAACTCACAAACGGAATCAATGCAATTTGATCAAAAATGTGGCGACGGTATAGATGAAATTGCAGAAGTGCGACCTGTTTTCTGGGAGGGGGCACCCCGTCAGCTCTCATGGGCATCGTTTCTGGATGGGCTGGTGGACATACGCGAAGCGTGGAGAATTCCCAACGTGGGGGTCTGATTTTCGAAAGAGGTATTCGACTTTTCTGTGCTCGCCCGCTGGATTCTTGGGAGGGGGCACTCAAAATTCCTTGGCCCCCCCTCTGGGTTTTCCAGCCCAAACCACGCATATGGAGGATAGCTAAGTAGGTTAGCAGCTTCCAAAACAGGTTAGCCGATCCAGCCTATCCACGTCTATCCTACATACGTTGGGTGCCTCGGGCTCTCTATGTAGATACTATCTGATCCATCTACTTCACCCAAACTGTAAGTGATATCGATGGATAGAAGTATGCTTAGAGAGGTTATATCTTAAGATCGACGACTTGCTAAGTATGTTATAACCTACTTATATCCTACTGATCTACTTACTAACCACAGCGGTGATCCCAGTGGGCGCCGGCCGGGCATCCCGTCCGGGGCGCCTGGGCGGCCGCGGCGTCCGGGCGTCCGGGGCGCCCGGGCGGCCGCGGCGCCCGGGCGGCTGGGCGCCCCGGCGTCTGGGCCGCCCGGGCGTTCGAGCGCCGGCGCTCTGGTGTCGTCGGGCGCCGGCCGGCCCGGGCGTCCGGGCGGCTGGGCGGTTTGGGCGCCGTCTGGGGCACCCCGGCGGTCCAGGGCCTCCGGGGCCGCACGGGGCGTCCGGGCTGCCCGGGCGTTCGGGCGCCGGGCGCTCTGGGCGTCCGGGCGGCCCGGGCGGCCCCAGCGTCCGGGCGTCCGGGCGGCTGGGCGCCGTCCCGGCATCCCGGCGTCCGGACGTCCGGGGCGCCCGGGCGGCCGCGGCGTCCGCAGGCGGCTGGGCGCCCGGGCGTCCGGGCCGCCCGGGCATCCGGGCGCCGGGCGCCCCGTGCGTCCGGGCGCCCCGGGCGTCGGGGCGCCTGGGCGGCCCGCTAGGGAAAGGTGATCGCGAGTGTGCTGCGACATTGATTTCCTGAGAAAAGGCACGAAACCAAGAACTCCTTGCGCTAACACCCATATGAGGCCAACCGGATTGATATAGTGAAACCGAACCTCGCTGCCATCTTTCATTGCCAGCGCAAAGCACTCGATAAGGTGCCCAAGCGGCGTCTCCAGAGGCAAAACATTTGGTTCATGGTTGTCACGGGATGCCTCTTCTAAAATACGGGGCAACTCAGCCTTCGAAACCGTGAGGTGATTCCCTATACTTCGATTCTGAGTCTTTTCTTTGGGGACATGTTCAACGAGCCGATTTTTGAGCCGGAAACAATCGAGGTGAGGAAGGGGAGGGGGAGGACACTTGCAAAATACCAAATCCAAACACGCGTCAAGAAAACTTGTGCCGTGGGGGGGGGGTATGGGGCTTGCAGTGGGGTGGGGCTGCTGGGGGAGGTGGCCGGGGTAGGGGGGGTGCTGTGGTGTGGTTGGTGGGTTGTGGTGTTTTTGAGTCTTTTGTTATTGTGTTGATTCGCGTTCTGTTGCACTTTGGGTATCCGTCAAGTGTTGTTATTCCTCTTTGTCGGTTGTTTCTTGTTGGGCGTTCTGCTCGACGGCCATGTTCAAACGATTGCTAAATTGATCGCGGCACCTGCCATAACTGCGCCCTGGTGAGCCTACGCGAAATGAGCGCCCCTCAATTTCATTGGTACCCTTTCCTTCGTCATAGATTGTTTGGCCCCTTGCATGGTAAATCAAGTTAAGTCGTACCTAAATCTACAGGCGGCCCATTGTATCTGTACTGTTTTTTGTTGCGCGAGCGTTTTTTTTACATTCGCCGATCCTTTCGTATCATCAGAACACCACCCGAGCTAAACCACTTACAAATGACCTATCAAATTGCCCATTGACTTGTATGTGTTTGCAACTGGCGACAGAGCTGTAAATTCTTAGTTACCTAACAGCTCTTGCTGATAGGCTTCTAGTGGGCTCAAAAGAGAGCATCTTGACGCCCCAGAGGGGGTCTGGGCGGGAACCGGACAGAGGATCCTGCAGATCCGGCAGCCCCAGGTACCCTTAAAAATCCTCAGGAATTATGAGGAATCCTCAGGAATCCATTCCCAGAACACAACTCCCAGGCCACATTTTGATTGCCTGGAGCCAACTGTAGGCCACTTCGCGTTCTTCGTCTTTCCAGAACACCGTTCCCAGGCCACATTTTGAATGCCCGGAGCCAATTGTTGGCCTCTTCGTGTTTTTCGTCTTCCCAGAACATTATTCCCAGGCCGCACTTTGAATGCCCGGAGCCAACTGTAGGCCACTCCGTGTTCTTCGTGATCCCAGAACACCATTCCCAGGCCACATTTTAAATGCCCGGAGCCAACTGTAGGCCACTTCCTGTTCTTCGTGTTCCCAAAACACAATTCCCAGGCCACATTTTGAATGCCCGGAGCCAACTGTAGGCCACTTCGTGTTCTTCGTCTTCCCAGAACACACTCCCAGGCCACATTTTGATTGCCCGGAGACAACTATGGGCCACTTCGTGATCTTCGTGTTCCCAGAACACCAGTCCTGTGCCATATTTTGAATGCCCGAGCTGAGGCAAGCTGAGGCCCAGGCTGGCTGAGGCCGAGGCAGGCTGAGGCTGAGGCCGAGGCACGCCGAGGCAAGCTGAGGCTGAGGCTGAGGCAGGCTCAGGCTGAGGCAGGCTGAGGCTGAGGCTGACGCAGGCTGAGGCCGAGGCCGGCTGAAGTTGAGGCCGAGGCAGGCAGACGCAGGCTGAGGCTGAGGCAGGCTGAGACTGAGGCTGAGGCAGGCTGAGGCTGAGGCTGAGGCTGATGCAGGCTGAGGCTGAGAGGCTGACGCTGAGGCAGGCTGAGGCTGAGGCTGAGGCAAGCCGAGGCAGGCTGAGGCTGAGGCTGAAGCTGAGGCAGGCTGAGGCTGAGGCTGAGGCTGAGGCTGTGGCTGAGGCAAGCTGCGGCTGAGGCAGGCTGAGGCTGAGGCTGAGGCTGATGCAGGCTGAGGGTGAGGCAGGCTGAGGCTCAGGCTGAGGCCGAGGCAGGCTGAGGCTGAGGCCGAGGCAAGCCGAGGAAGGCTAAGGCTGAGGCAAGCTGAGGCTGAGACAGGCTTAGGCTGAGGCTGAGGCAGGCTGAGGCTGAGGCAGGCTGAGGCTGAGGCTGAGGCAGGCTCAGGAGGCTGAGGCAGGCTGAGGCTGAGGCAGGCTGAGACTGTGGCTGAGGCAGGCTGAGGTTGAGGCTGAGGCAGGCTGAGGCTGAGGCTGAGACAGGCTGCGGCTGAGGCCGAGGCAGGCTGAGGCTGAGGCTGAGGCAAGCCGAGGCAGGCTGAGGCTGAGACTGAAGCTGAGGCAGGCTGAGGCTGAGGCT
This sequence comes from Prorocentrum cordatum, assembly GCA_963575745.1. Taxonomy (NCBI): domain Eukaryota; class Dinophyceae; order Prorocentrales; family Prorocentraceae; genus Prorocentrum; species Prorocentrum cordatum. Next base: position 16,762 of record CAUYUJ010006315.1, on the reverse strand, counting down.
GAGGCAGTGGCTGAGGCTGAGGCAAGCTGCGGCTGAGGCAGGCTGAGGCTGAGGCTGAGGCAGGCTAAGACTGAGGCAGGCTGAGGCTGAGGCTGAGGCAGGCTGAGGCTGAGGCTGAAGCAGAGGCTGATGCAGGCTGAGGCTGAGGCCGAGGCAAGCCGAGGCAGGCTGAGGCTGAGGCTGAGGCTGAGGCTGAGGCAGGCTGAGGCTGAGGCTGAGACAGGCTGAGGCTGAGGCTGAGGCAGGCTGAGGCTGAGGCAGGCTGAGGCTGAGGCCGAGGCAGGTTCAGGAGGATGAGGGAGGCTGAGGCTGAGGCTGGCTGAGACTGAGGCTGAGGCAGGCTGCGGCTGAGGCTGAGGCTGATGCAGGCTGATGCTGAGAGGCTAACGCTGAGGCCGAGGCAGGCTGAGGCTGAGGCTGAGGCTGAGGCAAGCCGATGGCAGTCTGAGGCTGAAGCTGAGGCAGGCTGAGGCGGAGGCTGAGGCTGAGGCTGAGGCAGGCTGAGGCTGAGGCAGGCTGAGGCTGAGGCAGGCTGAGGCTGAGGCTGACGCAGGCTGAGGCCGAGGCAGGCTGAGGCTGAGGCTGAGGCAGGCTGAGGCTGAGGCAGGCTGAGGCTGAGGCCGAGGCTGAAGGCAGACTGAGGCTGAGGCTGAAGCAGGCTGAGGCTGAGGCTGAGGCAGGCTGAGGCTGAGTCTGAGGCAGGCTGAGGCTGAGGCAGGCTGAGGCTGAGGCTGATGCAGGCTGAGGCTGAGGCAGGCTGAGGCCGAGGCTGAAGGCAGATTGATGCTGAGGCCGAAGCAGGCTGAGGCTGAGGCTGAGGCTGAGGCAGGCTGAGGCTGAGGCTGAGGCAGGCTGAGGCTGAGGTTGAGGCCGAGGCAGGCTGAGGCTGAGGCCGAGGCAAGCCGAGGCAGGCTGAGGCTGAGGCTGAGGCTGAGGCTGAGGCAGGCTGAGGCTGAGACAGGCTGAGGCTGAGGCTGAGGCAGGCTGACGCTGAGGCCGAGGCAGGCGAATCCTTCGGAATCCTTAGGATTCCCTAGGAATACTTAGGAATCCCAAGGAATCCCTAGGAATCAGGATTCCTAAAGATTCCTAAGGTTTCCTAAGGATTCCTATGGACTCCTAAGGATGCCTTAGGAATCCCTCGGAATCCTTAGGATTCGATTGGATTCCATTGGATTCTAAGGCCGTTGCCACTGCGACTTTCGTTGCGAATGCGACTGCGACTGCGAGAACAGCAGAATTCTACAACTGGATTCCCACCTGAATCTTAAGGGGGATGCTTCCAGATATGCTTATACACATCGCTGTTAGGTTGCTTTGCCGGGATACTTTCTTCTGGGTTATACGATGGGTTGTCGTAGTTATATGTAGGCATGCATGTGACTTCCAAATGTGCTACATGGAGGCACCCGCAAAGTACCACCTATACTCCAGGCGTTTCCTGGGCGTGGCCCGCTGGGCGTCTGGGCGATTGGGCGCCCATTGGCGGCGTCCGTGCGTCAGGGCGCTTCAGGTGCCCGGGCGCTTGGGCGTCCGGGCGCCCGGGCGCCCAGGCGTCCACGCGCCCGGGCGTCCGGGCGTCCGGACGTCCGGGCGCGGGCGCCCTGGGCGCTTCTGGCGCCCGGGCCTGGCCCGCTGGGCGCCCGGGCGCCTGGGCGCCCGGGCGTGTCCGGGCGTCCGGGCGTTCCGGCGCCCGGGCGTCCGGGCGTCCGGGCGCCCCGGCGCCTGGCGCTCAGGCGTCTGGGCGTCTGGGCGCTTCAGGCGCCGGGGCCTCCGGGCGCCCCGGAGCCCCGGAGCCCGGGCGTCTGGGCGTCTGGGCGTCCGGGCGTCCGGGCGCCTGCCGGTGCTCGGGCGTGCGGGCGTCCGCGCGTCCGGGCGCCCGGGCGCCCGGGCGTCCGGGCGCCCGGGCGCGCGGGCGTCTCGGCGTCCGGGCGCGGGCGCCCTGCTTTGGTGATGGCGTTGACATATGTTACATGCTGCATGTATGTTACTTCTTCTTACTTATATCTAGCATCTTCATCAAAACTAGTTTACTTATATCTTACTTATATGTCACTTATATCTAATTTATAAGTCCGATAAGTCTGCTTTTTCGTATGGAAAATAAGGGGCGGGGGCGCTTTCAAAAACGCGTCGGCGTCGCCATCGATCCGTGCAGCCTGCGGGGCCCCGCCCCCGCCCCCCTCCTCTCCGTCCCTCCTTTTCCCCAGGCGGGATGCCGCCAGGCGGGCTACCGCCGCGCGAACGCGATTTTTTACAACAGGCGGCCCACCGCCAGGCGGTGCACCGCCGCGCGCGCGTTTTACACCAGCGCGCGGACCGACCCGTCCTCGGCTCGGCGGGTGTACGCCGCAGGCGCCCGCGGGGCGTCCTCAGCAGCCAGCGCGCCGCATCCTATGGGGCGGCGGCGTAGTGGGCCATCCCATCCTCCTCGTCCCCCTCCTCCTCCTCCTCCTCCTCCTCCTCTCCTTCCTCGTCCCCCTCCTCCTCCCCTCCTCCTCGTCCCCCTGTTCCTCCTCCTCCCCCTCCCCCCCCTCCTCCCCCTCCCTCCTCCTTGCACAGCTTGGTCCTCCTCGTGGCCGCCACGCGGACTCCCCAGGCGCAGGCCGCGACGCCAGGTCCAGCGGCTCCACGATGAGGTAGGAGCGCCCCGCGGCCACCGCCACGCAGTGGACGTGGAACGCGGCGTCGCCCTCGAGCCACACGTCCCCGCTGCCGTAGACGAGGCCGCCGACAGCAGCTCGACGACAAGTGATTGCGCCGTGCCTGGATAGGCCCTGGCGCACGTGCGAGCCTCGGCGTTGCCCCGAGAGGCGCCTCCGCAGGCGCGCCCCCCATGGAGGCTCGCGCGTGCACCAAAGCCCATTTGGCCCCAACCGCGCTGCCCGATGACCCCGTCGAGCTCAGGGGTCGGCCACCATTTGTGCGACTGGCCCGGCGCGGCCGAGGACTCGTGCAAGTACGTGGCCACAACTTGGGTGATCACATCCTTGTCCATGCCGCCCAAGCGGTCGTAGTGATCCGCGGTGTCCTTGATGAGCTTGTGTTTTCGCTCGAGCACGAAACAGTCGAGCATCAACCCATCCTCCGCCGCCTGCACAGCTGCGTGCCAAAGATAATGATGCTTAGGCACGATCCACGCGTCCGTGTAGGCCCGCACGTGTTTCCTGAGCGCCAACCCGACATGGCGCTTGAAATCAACATCGAACGTGTCTGGGCAGCCGCCGCGTTTCGCCGCCAGGTACAGTTCCAGGACGGCATACATGGCCTCAAAGGACCGCGCCTGGGGCAGGAACGGCGCGTGATGCGGCAAGAAATCCACGTGCAGCCAGTTCCTGAGGAACGGCAGGACGGCGAGGCAGTCCGACGCGGAGCCGACGAAATGCCCTGCCTCGACGCAGGCTTTCTTCCTGGCAGGGGAGAAGAGATGCACGGGAGCTTTCCCTCCGCCGCGGCCTGGAGCCCAGCGCTGGAAATCGGTTCGCCACCGATCCCACACGTCTGGAATCACGCGCGCCACTGCTTTGTGCAGGCAGAACACCTCCACCTGGAACGTGCCTCCGCTCGCCAGGATGATGTGCATCGGGTCGCGCGTGTACATGTCCAGCGAGCAAACGCGTCGGAGTTCGACGTCGGCCATCAACGAGAACTCGTTCACTGTGATGCCGTACGCGGATTGGAGATTCTGGAAGGCCACTGCACTCGCCGCGCGTTGAAGTTCCACGAGTTCGTCGTACCCGTTCGCGAACTCCTTGGCGGGAGCCGGCCGAGCGAACTCCGCTCGCGAATTCCAGGGAGTTCGCGAAGTCCGTTCGTGAACTCTCTGGACTCGCCGAGCGTCGGCCGCGCATTGCCCGCCCCCGACGCCTCCGCAGTCATCGGGTCGAACCTCGAGGCGTCGACGCAAGCGATACCCACCAGGTAACCAGACGGGTCCCAACGGCTGAGGGTGCCAGTCCCCTGGTCGAGCACGACGTTCTTGCAGTTGCAGCAGGGCCGCCAACCGCTGGAGCCCTTGTACGAGAAGGTGTCCTTGCCCGCGCTTTCGTCCATGATCAGCCTGTGGCACTTGAAATGCAACCGAGACGCGCCGACGTCGAAACCGCCGCCTCCTGGCCCGAGGAAGAGGCGCCGCAGGATGGCCCTCACCACGCCCGCTGCGGTGATATCCTTCTTGTCCTCTGACCGAAGGACTCCCAGCGGGAGCCAGGCGCCCTCTTCTTGAAGGTATGTGCCCAGCTCCAAAAAACTAATGTACACAACAATGGACGTCCTGCGGTTTGCAGCTTTGAGCTGCGCGCCGACGACCACGTCGTCGTGGTAGAGCAGCATCCGCCACGGTTGCGATGGCGACGAAGGAAACACCCGCATCGCCGCCCAGAACCGATCACTCCAAGGCCCCGCCGCGTGGGCCAGCTTGGGGACGATCTTGTCGGGCAAACATACCGTCCACCTGAACGCTGGGCCACCGTCTCGGCGCGGCAATTCGATAACATCCAGAAGCGGCGCCACCGCGCGAGCCACGTCGGCGCCCACGGTCGCCGCCGCCACGTGCTCGTCGTCGTCCTGCAGCAGGACGCGAGCCACCCTGCGCGGGGAAGGCGGGTGGAGATCGGTTGGGCATTTTGAAAAGAAAAAGCCGACCAAACAAAACATCCTTCAAACACATTGCGCATTATGATTTTTGGATTCCGTGCACCTGTCCAGCGCCGCCCGCGATGCGCCCCGCAGAAGCGCTGCCTCCTGCAGCCTCTGACGCCTGCCAGGAGGCCATCGCTCGGCCATGGCGCCGCCCCCGCCTGGCGCGCCGCCGCGGGCGCAGAAGCGCTGCCTCCTGCAGCCTCTGACGCTCGGCAGGAGGCCATCGCTCGGCCATGGCGCCGCCCCCGCCTGGCGCGCCGCCGCGGGCGCCCTTCGAGCCGTTGAAGTAGGGTGGGTGAGGCGGTGGAAAAGGTTGACAACGGATGACGGATGGGTGACAACGGATGACGGATGGCGGGGCACCGCCGACGACGGATGGCTGACAACAGGCGGTGTACCGCCAGAAGACTCCTGAGCATGGACAGGAAGCGGAGCACCGCCGACGACGGATGGCTGCACACGGGCGGTGCACCGCCAGAAGAGTGCGGGGCATGGACAGGAGGCGGAGTACCGCCGTCGGCGGATGGCTGGCAACGGGCGGTGTACCGCCAGAAGAGTGCGGGGTGTGGACAGGAGGCAAACTATCGCCGTCGGCGGATGCTGCCCATGGGCGGTGCACCGCCAGAAATAAGAGGAGCATGGCTACAAGGACGCCGTGCACGAGGAAAGGGAGGCGGACCACGGAGGAATATAGTTTTTGTCTAAGCGAGGGAAGTCTGCGCGGGCGGGGGCAGACTTCCAGCGCGCCTCCAGCGCGCCCCAGCGCGCGTCGCAGCGGCTGGGGACTGAGCAGGGCAGCCGCCGCCGAGCTCAGTCCTTCGAGGTGTTCTTCTTGCTGTACTTCTTGGCCTGTAGAAGGATGATCGGGACGCAAACGCGATCGATCGGCGGTCGAACGCGATCGATCGGCGGTCGATCGCGATCGAACGGCGCTCGATCGGCGGTCGATCGATCGATCGGCGGTCGACCGATCCGAACGCGATCGGTCGGCGGTCGATCGGCGAAATCCTCGATGGGTCGAGCGGTCGATCAGCAAAATCTTCGATCGATCGATCGGCAGTCGAGCGGTCGATCGGCGGAGCACCGCCATCCACGATGGATGAAAAGGCCGTTGAGCAGCTCGCGTGCTCGATGGCCGAACGCAGGCCACCGACAGCGGTCTTTGCGTCGGCGAGGGCTGCCTCCAAGGCCTTCGCCTCGTACGGCAAGCTCGCCCTGGGGTCCTCGAGCGCGGTCTTCGCGGCCTCCCTGAGCTTCGAGAGATCCTTGTGGCTGTCCTTCGCGTTCTTCACCGCCCAGGTCGGCACCCTGGAGCAGTCCTCGTCGTCGAGGAGCGATGCGAGCTGCACGTCCCAGGACCCCGTCTTTTCCAGCGTCTTCATCGCCAACGCCTTGCGGTCCTTGATGGCCTTCTGGACACGCTTCTGCTCGCTGCGTTCCCTCCTGATGCGACTGCGCGAGTCCCTCCCTTTCTTGCCGTGGTCGTTGCGGCTCCTCGAGCGCTGCTTCTCGCGAGACTGGGAGCGACCCGTCTTGCGGCTGTCCTTCTTGCTGTGCGCCCTGCGGCTCCTCGAGCGGGCCTTGTCCTTCTTGCTGTGCGCCCTGCGGCTCCTCGAGCGGGCCTTCTCCTTCTTGCTGTGCGCCCTGCGGCTCCGCGAGCGGCGGCCCTTCGCGTCGGCTCTGCGGGACCTCTGGAAGAGCGGTGCTTCTGGCGGCTGTCCGCCCTGCGGCCGCGGCTGCTGCGCTTGCGGCCGCGGCTGGGGAAGCGGTCCGTGCCGTCGCCGCTGCTGGAGTGGCCCCGCTTCAGATGGCGGTTCTGCGAACAGTCGCTGTCGCCGCTCCGACTCGTCGAACGGCGACCAGCGCCTGTGGGGCCCTCGTAGCCACCGCTCGGCGAGCGGTGCGTCTTTTGCGGGAGTGGCTCCACGGCTCTCTCATGCTTCGGTGGGGATGGCCTCGGCGGCTTCCTGTTATGGCGGAGCTCCTGCCTCACTGTCTCTTCGATGTTCTCCTGCCTGCTGCCCTCGATACGGATGCGGTAACAATCCTGCTTCAAGTCGGAATTGTACCTCACGTCGTTGTTGGCACGGACGGCGCCCGCGTCGTACCCCTCCTGGGCCCAGACGGACAAGGGCTTCCAATCCCCGCCCTTGGTCTCCGTGAGGCGTTCCTTCCTCGAGACGCTGAGGACCCTCACCAGCTCCTCTTCGAACTGAGCGTTGTTCTCAATGGAAGGGTCGTCCATCGAGCGCCAGAACGCCTGCTGGTCCGCCTTGCGCATGAGAGCGAACGAGCGCGGTGGCCAGTGCGCATAGCAGCGCTGCACCATCGAACTCTTGCTGTTGCAGCTCCCACACCACCACGCGTTGGCGCTCTTCTGGGCGAGCCTGAAGCGGACGCTCTCCGCATCCCGACCGCGCTTGGCGCACGTCGGGCCTGGACAGGGTGGGTCGTAGCCCGTCGTGAAGCGGCCGTAGTCATCTTTGGCTTCGTCCGTGGCGGCCTCGAACGTGTCTGAGGGCGCGGCCTGCGGCTCCTCTGCTGCCGCCTCTGCCTCCGTCGGCGCTGCATCCTGACGCTGCTGCTGTGGCTCTGCATCCTCCTCTGCTGCCGGCGGTGCTTGCGAGGCTGCAACCGACTTCTTGTCGTGCTGCGTCTGGGCATGCTGCTGCGGCTCTGCCTCGTCCGCCCCTGCTGCTGCGTCCTCCGCCGTCGAAGGTGCCGCCGCTGCTGGCTTCTTCTTCGCTTTCTGTTTGGCCTTTGCCTTGGGCTCCGCGCTCGCCTTTGCCTTCGCAGGCGGCGCGCCGCCGCCCCTCTTCGCGGTCAAGAACTGAGAAAGCGAGCGCTGCGACGGGGGCTGCTTGGCGGGCGGCACGGCGGCGGGGCGCCTGAGGAGAGGCCGCCCCGCCTTCCCCGCCTTTGGTTTCGCAGCGGCCGCGACCTCCTCAGGCGCGCGCTGCGGGGGCTCCTGCGGACTCGCAGGCGAGGAGGCCTTGGGCCAAGGCGGAGCTGCACTGGCCTCCGCCGAGGTGTCGCCTTCCTCGGCCTTCACAGAACCAAGCTCCTGCGGCCTCGAGCCTGCTTCCTGCGGCTCGTTCTTGAACGAGTCTGCTGCCTGCGGCCTCGAGCCTTCTTCCTGCGAGCTGTCTTCGGACGGCACGGGTGACTTGACGCCCTCGTGCAAGAAGGGGGGCACGGGCGACTCCTCCTCGGCGGCCGCCGTGGCCCGCGGCGCCGCGGCCCCCGCGGCCGACCGCCAGCGCAAAACGGCTGTCGAGAACACGGCGCGAGGATGAAAGGGAACAAGGGGCAAGGCGGATGAGAGAGCAGGTTGGTTCTGGAGAAGTGGACAAGGCTGCGCAACACAGCCTACACAATTGAACAACAGGCGGTGTGCCGCCGAAAACGCGCGGCGCGATGCGACAGCCGCGACAAGGAAAACAAATGATCGGCGTGGCGCTCACGAATATACATGCAAACAATGGGCGGTGCGCCGCCGACGACGAGGATCGATGGGCGGTGCACCGCCGACGAACTTGTCTAACCATGCAATGGGCGGTGTGCCGCCGACAACGACGATCGAAGGGCGGTGCGCCGCCGACGAAATTGTGCAACCATACAATGCGCGCTGCGCCGCCGACAACGACGACCGATTGGCGGTGCACCGCCGACGAGATTGCCCAATCATAATTTGGGCGGTGCGCCGCCGACAAGTCCAACCGATGGGCGGTGCACCGCCGACGAAATTGTCTAATCATACAATGGGCGGTGCGCCGCCGACAACGACGATCCATGGGCGGTGCGCCGCCGCCGAAATTGTGCAACCAGGCAATGGGCGGTGCACCGCCGACGGAAACGTCAAACAAAACAAAGGGCGGAGCACAGCGGACAAGTCCAACCGATGGGCGGTGCGCCGCCGACGACTACGTGGTGGTAAGGTTGTGATGCTGATGGCGGTGACGACGATGATGCTGGTGGTGACGATGATGGTGGTGGCGAGGTGCTGACGATGATTTCTGGTGATGGTGAGGTGGTGATGGCGAGGTGGCGATGGCGATGTGGTGGTGAAGGTGAGATGGCGAGGTGGCGATGGTGATGGTGATTCCGAAGAATCGGAACGAGCTCGGCGCGGCTGCGCTGAGGGCTGCGTTCCTGCGCCGCGTATCGCGGCGTATCCTGGCGTATCCTGGCGTATCCTGGCGCATCGCGCGACGGCGCGCCGCGATACGCCAGGATACGCCAGGATACGCCGCGATACGCCAGGATACGCCCGTATCGCGGCGTATCCTGGCGCATCCTGGCGTATCGCGCTCCGCGGCACCCCGCGATGCGCCAAGATACGCCAGGATACGCCAGGATACGGCAGGATACGGGCGTATCCTGGCGTATCCTGGCGTATCGCGGCGTATCTTGGCGTATCCTGGCGCATCGCGTCGCGCCGTCGCGCGATACGCCGCGATACGCCAGGACACGCCAGGATACGCCAGGATACGCCAGGATACGCCGCGATACGCGGCGCAGGAAACCAGCCCTCATCGCAGCCGCGCCGAGATCGTTCCCTCTCCTCCTCCTCCTCCTCATTCTCTTTCCTCACCACTCCTCCTCCTGCTGCTCCTCCTCCTCCTTCTCCTCCTCCTCCGATGGTGGTGATCGGAATGATGATGGTGAGAATGATGATGAAAAATGGTGGGGAAGGACTCCTCCCCCCCCCCTTCCTCCTCCTCCTCCTCCTCCTCCTCCCCCTCCTCCTCTTCCTCACCCTCTCCTCGCCACCACTCCTCATCTTCCTTCTCCTCCTATGGGGGTGATCGGAATGATGAGGATGAGAATGGCAATGCTACTCATGATGATGATGATGATGATGATGATGATGATGATGATGTTGATGACGATGATGTTGATGATGATGATCGCAGTTTTCCAAGAAAGAATGGCGGACCCGCCAAAAATAAGAGTGCGCGAGCGGCCCGCGCGCGCGCGAGCGACCGCGCGGATGCGCCGTAGAGTTGCGGGGGTCAGAAGCCGACCGACAGCCTTTCCGCCCCACCCCGATTCTCATGCCCCTCCCCATGCCGCACCCCCTCCCATGCTCCTCTCCATGCCCCTTCCCTCCGCACCTCCCTCACCGTGCCCCTCCCCGATCTGTCAGTCGGCGTCGAGCCCCCGCGGGGCCCAAGGCGGCCTACGCGGCCGATGCAAGCCCTGCGCGGGCGGCGCGGCGGGCTGCTAGGCCGACGAGGCGGCCGAAGAGGGCGGCCGACGAGGCGGCCGAAGGGGGCGGCCGACGCCGCCGCGACGGGAGGGCCCCAACGTGGCCTCACGACGCGTTGTTGGAGAGCCAGCTGGCCAGCGTCTCCTGCAGGTCGGCGAGGGCCGCCTGCTCGGCGCGGAACGCCACGGCCGACCGCTCCGCCACTGCCAGGCAGGCCGCCGAGCACATCCTCGCCCTCGTGACGCTGTCGAGGATCACCTGCGCCTGCGCTGAGTTCAGCTGCACGGTGGCCTCGGGCGCGATGTTGGCGCTGACGGGCGAGCTCGCTCCGCTCATGTTGAGCTGAAGCGGACCGCCCTTGCCGCTGCCCTTCGGGAAGGCCGCCGCCACTGCACTCTGGCTGAGTGGAGCGACCTGCTCGGGAGGCTGGTACGGCGCACTGCGAGCGCAACGGCGGCGGTTGTTCTTGCACCACTGCTCGTCGTTGGCATTCTGCCAGCGCTCCCACTCGTCCGTGTCCTCAGTCCACTCCTCGACCTTCAAGCGCGCCCCGCGATCGCTCGCGCCATTCGTCGAACCTCGAAGGCACTCGGACCTCGGTGAGCCGAGCGCCACCGAGGTTCGCCGAAAGACGTGGGCAAGCAATCGTTTGGGCGCGCCGACCTCGGCGATGGCCAGTTGAAGATCCTCGTCGACATCCTCGAGGAGGTGGTAGCTCGACTTCACCAAGTGCGTCTTGAGCCTCGACAGGGCCTCATCTCGCGACGCGCCCTTGAAGAAACTCCCGCCTTTCGAGCAGGTCCCCGACAACGGGCACGTGCACCCGAAGACGCTGATCATTGGCATCTCGCGAAGAGAAGAGCTCGATGGCGCACTGGAGGCCCGCGATCGAGAGCGCGCCAAAGACGGCGCGAAGGGAGGCGGCCGCGAAGGCTGCGAGAGCGCGCCGAGGACGGCGGACGGGCGCCCGCGAAGGCGCGCGCGGGAAAAGCGCGGCGCAAGCGCAGCCTGGAGCCTGCGGCTGCGGAAATCATCATAAGAGGAATGGAGGAGGCGTGCAGGGAGCGTGGAGCACGCACAGGCGGTACACCGCCGAAGCTGAATGGGGGGGAGTGCTGGGAGTCCAGCGCGCGCGGGCGGTGCACCGCCGAAGTTAGGCGGAGTGCCGCCGACGAGAGCCCATGACAGGCGGTGCCCCGCCGATTTTTTGCTGGCGACGCGCGCAAAGGATATTCGCGAACGGTCCCGCGAGCGCGGCGCACGCCTACCGCGAAAGCCGCCAGCGGCGAAGAACGGCACCTGAAAATCGGAAAATCAGATGCCGACTGAAACTTCCACTCCGCTCTCTTTCCATTTGTCTCCTGGCTCACCGTCCATCACCTCTCCGCTCTCACGTCCCCCCGCCCCTCATGGATGTTTCAGTCGGCGTCTGACCTCCGAGGGGGTTGTCAAAGCCCGCGACCCGCGAGTCTCAGAGGTACAGCCCGCGGTTCTTGGAAGGCATCGCCTTGACCGTCAGGGGCAGTGGAGGCGGCCGCGCGGCCGCTGCCTTTGCCGCGGGCGCCGAACTCGCGGCCGTCGGCCGCGGGGGCGGCGGTGGCGGCGGTGGCGGCGGCGGCGTCGGCGCGAGGTACGGGCCGCCGCCGCTGTCCTGGAGCGAGCGGCGCGGTGGCGCGCGGCCGCATCTGGAGGCGTACCACTCCGACTTGGGGCCTGAACCACCACGGTTGCCCCAGCGCTGCCCGCTCTTGCGCCACGTCTGGCCGCGCCAGAATTGCGGGCCACCGTGCGTGGGCGCGGGCGGCCCCCTGCTGGCGCGACCCCAGATGCCGACGTAGCGCTGCAGCAGCTCCAGTGGCTCCTGGACGCGCTTGGAGTTCCAGGCGATCGGCGCGCTCTCGCTCAGCAGCGAGCGCAAGAACTTGTACGCCTGCACCACGTCCTCTGGCGCCGCAGACGCTTTCGGCACTTCGGGTACCTTGGCGACGAAGGCGCCCACGTTGGGCGCGGCTGCTGGCGGTTGCGCCTGGCACCACGGCGGCTGAGGCTTCTCCGACGGCGGCTGCTGCTGCTGCTGCTGCACCTCCTGCTGCTGCTGCTGCTGCTCCGCCCGCCACGTGCCGCCAGCGTCTCGGGTGCGACGTGGCGGCGACTTCGGCGCCGCGCCCTGATTGTGGACGGGGATGAGCGTCGGTCCTTGCTTCGCCTCTGGCGAGGGGACGCTGCTGCTGCTGCCAGGGCACTCCGCCGTCTGCCAGCCTGGCGGCGCGGGATCGGCGATGATGTCATCCATGCCTGCCTCCTGCGCAAGGCAAGGTAAACGCCGAGAGCACCGTCGCTTCTGGGCCCTGCCCCGCCGCCGCCTGCATCCAGGCCAACGCGGGCGTACGGGGGCGGGGCCGCATGGGCGTCGGGCGCGCTCGATCCGTTTCCCTCGAGCCTGGGCGAACATCTCGAAGAGGTTCAAGGCTTCGGCGACCTGCTCGAAAAGCGACTGGCTCGCATCTGAAGCCGCCATGTGCACCTCAACAGGAATCCAGGAAATCAGCCTGCACTGCCCAAGCGGACGCTTCGGGCTGAGCAGGCGTTTCCTGAATTCCCAGCGCCTCCGCGGAGTTGCCCATGGCGCTGCTGGCCGCGCCCTCGCTCGCCATGCGCCCGCGAAGCGCCCGCGGCCGCTGGCGGCAGCGGCGCGGGGAGGGGCGCCGCGGGACCCGCGGGGAGGGCTGCTTGAATTGAAAAGGCGCGGGGGGAGCGGCGGAGGGAGGCGGGCAAGGGCGAGGCAGCGGTCAGAGAAATGAGAACGCCCATGGTCATGGAACCAGCGAAGGCGGAACACCGCCGACAACAGATGGAGGCGGTGCACCGCCAGGCAAACCTTCCAAGAAATACGCAGAACCGCCTGAGCAGCGCAAGGACAAGCAAGGCCCGATAAGATTACGATCCGATTTCGATCCGAGTTCCTTGTTTTCTGAACGCAGGCTGCGCGCCCCACGCGCCGCCCGCGGCAAATCCGACTGAGAGTCATGCATCGCGCCACCGAAGCAGGTCGCCTCAGAGCTCGCTCTTGCGAGCCTCCAGCTCGCTCTGCACCGGCGCCTTGGCCCAGGCGATGGCGGCCTCCTGAGTGGCAGATGAAAACCGTCATAAACGCAAAGTGGCCCGCGGGGTCTCTTTGCGCATATGATTGGAGCGAGGCCACGCGCGGCCGCAACACCGCGCTCCGCTGCCACGCATCGAGCCCCGTGGCCACGCCGATTGGAGGAGATGGGACCCAAAAGTGTCCTTCTCCTTGCCGTTCCTGTACTTCTTGCTCTTGGTGCCGCCTGGCCCGCTGCGCCCGCTCCTGAAGAGAATATGGCTGCGAGTGCTCTCGTCGTCATACCGCGGTGCTTTCAGCTTGCATGCTGCCGCCTTCGCCTTCGCAGTCTTCTTCGGTGTTGCCTCGGCTTTTGCCTTTGCCTTTGCCTTCGCCGCCGATGGCTTCGCCGTGCCATCTGAAGCCTTTGTCTTCGCCAAGGCCGCCACTGCGTCGGACTTCCTCCGTTTCTTCTCGCCCTTCTCCGCTTTCCAGCCAGAGGAAGTACGTTGCCCCGCCGCTTGGAGGAGAACCAGGGCAGCGTCGGCAGGCAGCTTCGCCAGCGGCAGTTTCGGATCCACCTTGACAGCGGCAAGTGGCAATGACCAATCGCCGCGCCTGCGACGCCCCGCAGAGGGCGCGCCGCTGCCTTGGGCAGAGGCGCGCCCCCGTGAATCGCGGAGGCCGCGGAGGCGGGTCCAGGCTACCGTCCTAAAACCTTTGCCTTCTTCTGCGGCGCCCCCTTCGCGTCCACCTCGGACTCGCTCGAGCTCAGCACCATGACGTCAACGGCCGATGCCTTGACCTTGGCGCCACCACCCAACTTTGAGGCCGCGGCCGCAGGCGCCGCTCCCGACATCGCGGCAGGCTCGCCCGCGGGAGCTGCTGGAGTGGGAGTCGTCGGCCCGCGCTGCGAGACGAGGGCGGCCGCCGCTGGGTTCGGCCACCCGCCGCGGGTGTTGTGCGTTGGGATCACCCCCAACGGCAACGCCGCTGGCGTCGCGGCCCCCAAGGGAGGCGCCGCGGCAATCGTCGCGGCTGCAACCGCAACGCTTTGCATCGGAGAAGGCGGCGGCAGAGGCGCGAAGGCGATCGGCGGCAACGCCGCCCGCTGCGGCGTCGCCTGGGCGCCGAGCGCTGCGTTCCTGTTGCCGCGCAAGCTGATGAGCTTCACGGGGACCTGCGTCTCGAGAAGCCCAATTGTCGGCTGCGCGGGCCCCTCCGAGGCGAACGCCTGCTCGTGCAGCGTCGGCCTCTCCTGCTGGAACAGCGCCGCCGAGGGGGAGAGCGCGCCGACAAACTCGGTTGCCTTGCCTCGAGCAGCTGTGTAGGCAGGGGAACGCCACGTGGTCTTCACCAACTGCAAGTACACGCCCAAGAGCTGCGGAGTCGGCGAATTCTTCTCGATGCCTGATCGCTGGCACGCCAGGAACATGAACGCGGCTAGCATGCCAAACGTCGGCTCGGAAGGGTTCCGGAGCCCGAGGCGCTCCAAGTGGCGCATCAACATGACAATTTTCGAAGCGAACGACTCGGTTGGGCTCAGCAGCACGTGCCACGTGGAGGCAGTAAGCAACTCCACGAAGCACTCGTAACTTTGCCCTTTGGCCTTCGTGCGCCTCCCGCAGAGCCTCTCGGTCGCGGCGCCGACCAAATCGTGACTGAACCCCGTCTGCCCGAGCTGGGTCAGCAGCTGCCCTTTCTCCGTGGCCGTCCACCTGCAAAACGACGGGGGAATGTTAGACGGCGGGGAGGAGGGGGGAGCGGGCGGCGTTCCGCCGAACGGAGGCGGGGACCTCCTCGAAAGGGGGAACGGATGGCCTCTCGCCCGTGCGGGATCTTTGACCCGAGCCTCGCCTCTGGCCTTCGATGAGCGCGCGCACCTTCCCGAAGTGCAGCTGCTCTGCAGCGCCCCTGGAAGGCCCGCTCGCCGCTGCAAGCGCCGCGGCTGCCTCGCCCAGGGCAGCCTGGACGCGCTCCATCGCGCCGCGGCGCGTCGGGGGGCGCCCGCCCCGCGGCCCCCCCAGAAGCGCTCGGTGGGACAGGGGCAGCGTATTGTGGCGAAGGGAAATGGCATGGCCCTTCACGTCTTCCTTCTGCTCTCCTCTCCTCCCCCCTCTCCCCTCCTCCCCCCTCCTGGGCGGTGCGCCGCCAATGCGACCAAACAAACGGTATATGATGAAACGTGCGCCGAAGGCGGTGCGCCGCCAACGAAAGCAGAAACACCTCGCGCAATCAAGGCGACGTGGGCGTTGGGCCGCCAAATGCGATGACAAACTCGGGCGAAGCATGCGCCGCGGGCGGTGCACCGCCAACGCGAAAGAAACGCATCGCGCAATCACGGGGACGTGGGCGGTTTACCGCCAAATTCGATGACGAATTCGGATGAAACGTGCTGCGTGGGCGGTGCTCCGCCGATGCGTGAAGAAACGATTCGCGCAATCAAGGGAACGTGGGCGGTGCGCCGCCAACGCGACGAAACTTCAATCAACATGTGCAAAACGTACAAATTGCAATACGCGGGCAAAACATAGCGATGGGCGGTGCGCCGCCAATGCAATAAAACTGCTCAGAATTTGCAAGACGTGGGCGGTGGGCCGCCGAAACGAATCACATCAGAACGCGCCGCGATGAGAAGTGCGGGCGGTGTGCCGCCAATGCGCATGGCATCCCCTCCCGATCCCCCCCCCGCCATTCCCGCCCCCTCTCTCCTACCCCCCAGGCTGCGCGGGTTGAGCTCGGTGATGAACGGCCTTCTCGGTCGCCTGGCGCCTGGCGAAACACTGTGCTGAAGAAAACCTGCGCGTTTTTCGGTTTCCGACCCCCTTTTCAAAAAGCAGACGAAAAAACAGACTTATCGGACTTAAACTTATATTATTTATAAGTATAACTACAAGTAACTTATAAGTATGGCAATTGGGTGCACACAAGTAACATATGTTCTACATGTGATTTAAGTATATATGTTAATGAATTAAGTTAGATGTGGATGGTAGTTGCAGGATCTTAACATATCTCACTATGAGTGATTTCAAGTTACTTACAACTAACTTCATATATAATTGAAGTAACTTATAAGTGACTTCATCTGACATAGATCTCATATGTCAACGCCATCACCAAAGTGGGCGCTCCCAGCGCCCGGGCGTTTCCCGGGCGCCCGGGCGTCCGCGGGCGCGGGCGTTCCCGGCGCTTCTGGCGCCCGCACGCCTGGGCGCCTGGGCGCCCGGTAGCACCCAGCTGCGCGCGGCGGGGGTACTTATAAGTACTTATGCTAGTTATAAGTAACTTATGAACTTACGGCCTACTTATAAGTAACTTATAAGTAACTTATAAGTAGCCCGTAAGTAGCCCGTAAGTAGCCCGTAAGTAGCCCGTAAGTAGTCCGTAAGTAGCCGCGTAAGTAGCCCGTAAGTAGCCCGTAAGTAGCCCGTGGGTTCTAAATTTCAATGGTTTTGGTTCCAAACTGTTTGCGATTTTGCTAACATGTTTTCTGTGAGTTCCATGTTCGGGGGTCGATTTTTTCAGCATGCAATCTGGATTCGTATATTTCCATGTTCGGAACAAGATTTTCGCAGGTTGTAATTACATTCGTGCGCACGATGTTAACCTGATTAAATTTCTGTTTCTGTTGTTCGCGCCTATAATTTCAATGCTAACTTAAACGAAATTCTTGACACTTCGCGTATCCCCACCAGCCCATCCATAGTGAAACAGCGCGGGCACTACTGTTGAATTGGGGAGATCTCTGGTAGCGAAGGGTGCGGGTGCTGCTGCTGGTGCTGTTGCTGCTGCTGCTGGCACTGCTGCTGCTGCTGGTGCTACTGCTG
>CAUYUJ010006314.1:47500-54527 GCA_963575745.1 Prorocentrum cordatum | reverse complement strand
CGCATGTGTTTGGATCTCCCCGCACCCCTAATCTTTTGCTACCCCTTCTCACCATCCCCCTCCTCCTTCTTGCCCCTGCGTGCCGCGGGTGGTCTGGTGCGAGAGCTCCGGGAAGCGATGGTTCAACAGGGATGCCATGGGTGCGTGAAGGGCGCGTTCGGATCGAATGCGTTACCAAGCATGTTTTTGCACCATCCCCCCAAGAGAGCCTAGCTGAGGGGAGCAAAGATGGTAAGGGCAGTGAAAGAAAAAGGTGTCCTGCTTCTCTCCAGCTCCCCAGAGGGCAGCGAATACTTCGTGGGGAGGAAGACAGGCTACTTCGCGCTCCCGTGTCTCAACATCATCGGGCCCCTTCAACTCAATATTCACGATATACGGGTGGAGCCCGAAGTCGCACTGGATCACCGGAGCCACTTTGGTGTGGAACTCCCTCTCACAGTTCTGAACCCACTTGCCGTTGCTACCTCGGGGTGAAGCCCGAACAATTCGCCGCCAGTTCTTCCAACTCCCCCCTATATCTTGTTCCCCCTGGGTCTGGAAGTGGCCCCCCACGAGCGGCCAGAGCGTCCAAGGTGGCTCCAAGACGGCTCGAGCAACTCTAACATGGCCTCCACGATAGCCCCTCAAAGGCCCTCAGAGAGCCCAGAAGATTTCCCCAATCGTTGTTCGTTATTTCCTCAACGTTCTGCTTACTTGCGCCACTAAACCAGAGAGCTCCGCTCCGCCGGGTACCATGTATGGATCGGCTGGTGGGGATACGCGAAGCGTTCAGTAGGCACCCAAGCGAGCCCCATGCTTTCCATTTGGAGGAGGAAGAGGAGTACGAGGACGATGAGGAGGAGGAGGAGGAGGAGGAGGAGGAGGAGGTGGAGGTGGAGGAGGAGGAGGAAGAAGAGAGAGGAGAGGAGGAGGAGGAGGAGGAGGAGGAGGAGGAGGAGGAAGAAGAAATAGCAGAGGATGAGGATGCAGGTGATGATAAGGATGAGGACGGTCATGAGGATGAAGAGGAGGATGGAGGAGGAGGGGGAGGAGGAGAGGGAGGCCAGGTAATCCCCAAACACCTGTGCTGGCAAGTCGTCGAGCGAATTGCCCTGCCCTCCCCTTGCCGGTAATGGCCTCAACAACGCGTGCAAAGCGCCCAGCAGTGCTGAAGGACATCCCATGCCCCAGTTCGTTCAGGACGAAGTTCTCGAGGGGGTCGTCCTCCTCCAACAGCCGCCTCCCATGCCCAACATGGTCTACCTCTTTCTTGCCCAACCCCCTCCTTGAGCAACACTGTCGAATGAAGTGTGCTTATCCACACCGCGCACGCTGAAAGAACATCATGATATCCCATGCCTCTCCCCCGCGTGCTCAAGCGCTCTGCCTTCTGACCCCGCTGCGCCCGCGCAGGCGCCTCCGCTTCCGCCCAGAAGCACGGGGCGAGGAAGGCTGAGCACCTCCGCCCGCGGTAGTGGAGTGGCAAAGGAGGATGAGGAGATGAGAAGGGCGTAGGAGGCGGGAAGACGGGAAGAGGAGGGAGGAGGAACTCGAGGAAGAGGGGCGCAGGAGAACGAGGAGGACAGTGAGGGGGTGCAGAGATGGAAGGGGCGTTGACGGGGCAGAGACACGATGGGGTGGAGGAGGACAAGGGGGACAAGAAAGCAGCGCAATGATTATTCGAGGCGCTACTTGTTAGGGAGGGCGCAAAGGAGATGGAATGCACAGATGAGGATCCCTTCTCAGACGCCGCCCGCGGTTCGTTCTCTGTTGGTCCCACCCTGTGGCCGCTCTGGAGGTTGGGGCCGATTGGTGGCGCGAGGGGTCGAGGAGCTCTCGAATTTGCCAGGTGAGGCAGGGAGGGGAAAGGAGGGGAGAAAGGGGAGGAGAGGGCGGGGGATGAGGTTGAGGAAGGCTCTAGGAGACTTGCGTGCGTTCTTGGAGGAGTAAGAAGAGAAGAGAAAGGACAGGCACGATGAGGATGTGAAAGAGTGCATCCGCGGCGCTTTCAGTTGCGTCGCTCCTCCACTGAGTCGACTATCGCGCCACCTGTTCCACCGCAAATTCTGCTCAACCCCGAGGTGCCCCCACCTATGCACTAGCTACCCTCCCTAGCCTGCCGGCAGGCCTTCGGAGCTGTGTCCGCAGAAGCAAACTAAGACATCTCATAGGGCACGCGCAACCGTGAAGTCACCCCTCCACTCGTGGCCACCCCTCCGACGTCTCTTACCTTTCCACTTCCATACTTGCGCAGCAGAAAAAGAAGCCGGAGAGGCATCTGCACACCGGCTCGACGCCACGAGTTGGCGCACTCCGTAGTGGGGGGTTGGGAGGAATGAAGCAGGAGCGAGGACCGCCGCCGCAGTCCTCGTCCTCGTCCTCGTCCTCGTCCTCGTCCTCGTCGTCGTCGTCGTCGTCGTCGTCGTCGTCGTCGTCGTCGTCGTCGTCGTCGTCGTCGTCGTAGTCGGTTTCCCGAGCCGCGTCGGGCCGCGGCGACGGGGGGAGGGGTCAAGAGATGGACCGGGATAGTTGGAGACAAGAGCTCGTAATCGGGCATAAGACGCGTGCGGAGGGAGAGCGCAGACAGAAGCGCCAGGGATGCCTACTCATGGTCACTTACCATCTGCAGTGGTGCCTGGCTTTTTCTTCGGATCCGCCTTCTTCTTGGCGGCGCCTACCTTCTTTCCGCACCTCGCGCGCCAGTCCCGAACCCCCAATCCCACCAGCCCTCTGGGCTGAGGTGGTTTAGCGAGTCCCTGCCTTCTCTCTGCCAAAACCTCCTCCTTCCCCTGCTCCCCCTCCCCTGGACCTGGGGGCCGCGAGCTGTCAGAGGGTCCTTTTAGGCTCAAGATGGCTCCAAGAGGGCTTCAGAGAGCGTAAGATGGCCTCGAAGATGGCCCAAGATACTTCAAGACGGCTCAAGATAGCTTCCGACGCATCCAAGAGGCCTCAAGATGGCCCCAAGACGGTTTCAAGTGCCCTCCGAGCCCTCCAATGATTCCTCCAAGAAGCCAAACTCGTTCGAAAACCTGAAGAAATCAATGTTTGTTTGTTTTGCCTTTTCGATGTTTCGCTTCCGATGGGCTCTCGAGGCCTCAAGATGGCCCCAAGATGGCCCAAGAGAGCCCCAGGGGGGGGGCCAATAGGGCCCCAAAATGGCCCCAAGAGCGCCCAAGAGCGCTCCAAGAGCGGCCCAAGAGGGCCCCAATACGCTCTTTTGGAGCTTCCGAGGGGGCGATCCGATTTAAGGACCTACATTCGTTTTTTAGCCATGGGGCCCAAGACGGCCCCAAGAGGACCCCCAGACCCCCAAAAAGAGTCCCAAGACGGCCCCAAGACCCCTCCTAAAGAGCCCCAGCAACAGGGCCCCCAAAGGGCACCAAGAGCACCTCAAGAGAGCCCCACGATGGCCCCAAGATGCCCCTAGGAGTCTTACAAGAACCTCTCACAACAACATATCTCGAAACCCCGACTTCTCATCCTCATTGTCATCGTCCGTTCCGTCGTTCCTCCCTTCCTGCCTCCTCCCTCCTCCTCATCCTCCTCGCGTTGCGTTCCTCCTCCTCCTCCTCATCCTCCCCCTTCTCTTCCTTCTCCATTTGTCCTCCTCCTGCTCTTCCTCCTCCTCCTCCTCCTCCTCCTCCTCCTCCTCCCGTTCCTCCCCCTACCCCCAAGATGACCCCAGGGCCACCAGCAGCAACAGCAGTAGCATCAGCACCAGAAGAACCAGCAGCAGCAGCACCAACAGCAGCACCAGCACCAGCACCAGCAGCACCACCAGCAGCATCATCAGCAACACCACCAGCAGCACCGCCGAGAGGCAGCACCATCAGCAGCAGCAGCAGCAGCACCACCACCACCACCACCAGCAGCATCAGAACCCGCAGCACCACCACCACCAGCACCAGCAGCAGTACCAGCAGCACCAGCAGCATCAGCAGCAGCAGCACCACCAGCAGCGCCTCCACCCACAGCAGCACCAGCAGTAGCACCACCACCAGCAGCACCACCAGCACCAGCGGTACCAGCAGCAGCACCACCAGCAGCAGCACCACCGGCAGCAGCACCACCAGCAGCAGCAGCACCTGCGAAACCCTCTCCCAGAGATCTCTCAGTGTACTCATGTTAATTGCCAACGCTTTGCAACTGCACCGAATGGCCGCTAAGGCCCTGCAACATCAGGCCACGCGAAGCCGATCAGAGCGCGACTCTTTCTCCCCTCCTCCTCCTCCTCCGCCTCTTCATCCTCCTCCTGCGTTTGCCCTCCCCGGCTGGGTACATCTTGGCGTATGGGAGAATGGTTGAGTCCCACTCGGTCAGGAGGCTCTTGACAGCGTCCATGCTGTTCTCATAGGCCGTGGCTTTGTTGACCTTCTTTGCGACGAGCTCTCTGATATCCTCGTGAGGGGCCGGAGGGTCCCGCGCCCATTCCCCTATTCCAGATCTGATCCTACTTCTGACTCATTTCTCCTTTGTGTTCCCCCGTCCTCCTCCGTCCTCCGTCCTCCTCCTCATCCTCCTCCTCCACTTCCTCCTCTTCCTCCTCCTCCTCCTCCTCCTCCTCCTCCTTCCTCCTCATCCTCCTCCTCCTCCTCCTCCCCTCCTCCTCCTCCCTCCTCCTCTTGCTCTACTGGCAATTGCGGGGAAGGGGCAAGTGGATTTGCGTGGAGAGATAAAGGGGGCCATGAGGGCCGAGGGATTTGGGGGGGAGGGGAGAGATGAGGAGGGGTAGGAGGAGAGGAGGAGAGGAGGAGAGGGGAGAGGGGAGGAGAGGAGGAGGAGGAGGAGGGGGGGTCAGGAGGAGCAGGAGAAGGAGGAGGAGGAGGAAAAGTGAGCTAGAAAGCACGCAGGCGGCCCCTTGTACTGCTGCTTCATCTCCACCGCGAACTTCTCCAGGGCATCCTTGGTCGGCTTCGCCCGGGGGATGCCTGGCGGGGCCGCAGTGCATTGCGCGCTCGAGCTCAGAAGCCCCCCCCCCCCTCTCTGCCTCATGATCCAGGTATCACAGCCTCAGCTCTGATGTGCGATCATGGGGCAGATGATTTTGCAATTGCAGGGGGGCAACATTTTATCCCACAGGCCACCTTCGCATCGCAGCGCATAGCGGTCCGCCTCGGCACTCTTCTGGGAGACCTCCTCCATGAGGTCCTGAGCTTTCTCAAGTGGGCTGCGCGCTGCGAGCCTCTGAGCCCTTGCCTTCTCCTTTGCTTCCTTTTCCTGCTGCTTTTCTTCATCGGTCTTCCCTTCAGGCGGGCCTCCAGCGCTCGAAGCCGCAGCGCCGAGGTAGTCCGCCAGGCTGCCCTCGAAGAGGCTCCCTGGCACGTCGCCGCTCAGGAGGCCAGCAGTCGTCAGGTCCTCGGCCTGCTCGCGCGAGATCTGCGCCTTTCCTGATACCTCCATGGTCTGGCTTGTCTTGACAATGTTCTGCATCTCGCTCCCAGCGTCCACTACGTAGCGGCGTTCTTCTTTGACGTCTGGCAATAGCTCATCCGCCCTCCACCAATTGTTCTTCTCATTCAAAGCGACGATGCGCTGGATGCTCTCCTCGCTGTAGCCAGCCGTCCTCATCTCGCGCACTTTCATGGTGCTCAGTGTATCGATTGTACTCTTCTCATGTGCGAGGCACTTCCTCACGGCCATAAGGTATTTCTGTTCGTCGCACCCATTGCCCATAAACATCTGGAAGAGCTCGTTCTTCTTACCAGCACTTTTCATCTCCGGGGACATCTTGTCTGGATTTAGGTACAGCCTGTACCACCTCTGGTACTCTTTGCTGTGTGTCTTTGAATTTGCCTTCTTTTTTGGTTTGGCATTCTGCGCCAGGACTTTCTTGTGTTGTTGTCTCAATTATTTCATCCGTTTGTTTTTCTCTATCTTCCTCTGCCTTTCCTCAGCCTCTGAGTCCCCTGACTCTGTATCATCATCATCACGTTCTTCGCCATGGGGCTTCTGCGTCTCCTCTCCATCTTCATCCACGGTCCCCTCGCCATCCAAGGTAGCCTCGCCGGTATGATCATCCTCTGACTCGCTGTCGGAAACTGGTTGCTCTTCCTCCCCCTCCTCTGCAAACCCTTCCTCCTCTACCACATCATCCTCAGACGCACTCGGTGCCCTCGACCTCTTCCCTATCTCTGGCGCTGCCTTATCCTGCCTCTTCGGTTCCATGCTCTTCTCATCCTCACTTTCCGATTCTTGCTCCTTCTTGTCGCGGTTCGCTTTCTCATCCTCTTTGCGCTGGACTTTGGGCCCCACCTCCGCTGCCCTCGACTCCTCTCTCCTCCTCCTCAGCGGCGCCCCATCATCCTCTCTGGCGCGGTCCACCTCCTCGCCCTCCGTGCGTCGGCCGCTGCGCCCCTTCTGTGGGTTCGCGGCACCGTTCCCCCTCTCCTCAGGCTCCTCGGAATTGCCCCCGTCCTTGTCATCCTCTCCTTTCGGTGCCCTCGGCTCATCCTCTTTCCCCGGCGGCGCCTCATCACCCTCACTGGCGCTCTTCTCATTCGTACTCGGTGCCCTCGACCTCCTCTTCCTCTTTGGCGGCGCCTCCTCATCATCTCTGTGGCGGGCCTTGGGCTCCTTCACGGGCCTCGACTCCTTCTTCTCCTTCGGCGGTGCCCCATCATCCTGCCTCTTCTGCTTCGGCAGCGTCTCCTTATCGCCCCCGGCGCGGCCATGGGACTCTCCCGGTGCCTCCGCCTTCTGGCGGGCCTTTGGGCGGGCCTTCACCTCATGCTTCCGCGCCGCACCCTCATCCTTCTTGTCGCGGTCCGCCTTCTCATCTTCCCTCCGCTGGACTTTGGGCTCCCTCATTGGCTTCGACTCATCCCTCATCCTCAGCGGCGCCTCATCACCCTCTCTGGCGCGGTCTGCCTCCTCGCCCTCCCTGCGGCGGACTCTGTCCTCCTTCCGTGGCTTCACCCTCCCCTCCTTCGGCGCCTTCATGCCCCCACTGCGTGCGGCCGCGGACTTTCCCTCTTTCGGCGGCGTTGGGCGTGCGCCCGACGCGGGCCCCTCTGAGCTCGCCTGGCCCCGTCCGCGATTGCTGGGCGCA
>CAUYUJ010006314.1:0-45000 GCA_963575745.1 Prorocentrum cordatum | reverse complement strand
GTCCAACATACCTCCAGAGAGATTAAAAATGCTTGGGGGGAAACATGATGACCCAACAGAGGGCATTGGACAGCCCAAGATGGCCTCCACGATGGCACAATGCATTTTATATTGTTACTTGCATCTTCCAACGTGCCTCCAGGAGGCCCCAGGAGGCCCCCCAAGATGTCTCAAGAGGGCCACAGGGGGGCCCCAAGAGTGGCTCAAACGGGTTTCAGGATAGCCCGAAAGTCTTCCCCCAGGCGTCCGCAATGGCCCACACATTAGTTCACCATTGTTGGCCTCCTTGCCTCATTATGATCGCTTGTGGATGGGCTGGCGAGGGGGCGCGAAGTGTCAACAACTATCATGTGTCCGTGCACCTCCTGGTTGACAGGCTGGGCTCGCCTGCCCCTGACCTCGCCCCCTAATAGACGGTACGAGTTGTTGAACTCATACAAAAGCGTAATGAATTCATACCAAGGCGCAGTGAAAGTTGGGGGAGCGTAAAGGGGGGCCCTGAAGCAGGCAAGACCCATCTCCATGATGTATGCTTGTCTTCCTTCATTATTTCATCCCTTCCTCTTCCTCCCCTCCTCCTCCTCCTCCTCCTCCTCCTCCTCCTCCTCCTCCTCCTCCTCCTCATCTCTCACCTCCGTTCTCCTCCTCCTCCTCCTCCTCCTCCTCCTCCTCCTCCTCCTCTCTCACCTCCCCTCGCATGTTCCTCATCGCCCTCTTTCTCCTTATCATCACCCCTATCCTTGGATGTTTTCTCTGACCGCGGAGTAGAGGCGGGCACCCATAATTCCAGGGGGCCGATCGCTCAAGGATCCTCGTGCACTGCCCGCAGCATAAAAAAAAAAGAAAGCAAAGCAGTAGCAAGATAAAAAAAAAAAAGAAAAAAAAATAAATACAAAAACTAATTAAACTACAAAAAAAAATAAAACAACAAAACAAAGAGTCATAAAGCAAAAAAAAAAATAAATAACAAAAAAAAGATAAGAAAAAACTATAAAAAAAAAAAATCAGTTAAATAAAAAAGAACAGGAGAAGAAAGAAAGAGAAAATAAAATAAAGAATAAGTGATAATAATCCCTTGCTTCCTCGCACCCCTCGCTCCCGCCGGGAGCACGGCATGACTATCCCGGTGAGCGGTCGAGGGCGGGCCTAATTGGGAGCGGCACCTATTCCCTTGACAGCCTAGTAAAAGAGTGATGAGGAGGGGAGTCTGCTGGTCAATAAGGAGGGGGAGCACAGATGACAAGGAATTTAGGGGGAAGGACAAGGGAAGAGGAGTGAGGCGTCAGGGCTGAATGAGTGCACGCTACAGAGCACTACCCAAGCTCAGAAGTTACCGCGGCCGGTGCACCGCATGCACTCTGGGAGCGTCGAGTCTGTCCACTTATCACCTCGGCTGCGGGGCCCACGCGCGGCGAGCGGAGGGAGAGGGGGATAACTCTGATGCTATTGGGAGATCCGTGAGAGATTGGAGGGGAGGAAGAGGGATCGCAATTAGGAGCATCAGGAAGACTACAAGCAGCAGTAGGAGGATCAACACTAAGTAATAAAGGCTCGACTGGACGGCGAGAGACGTCTCGGCACACTGAGCCCAACATTTCGCCCATTCGTTTCTGGAGGTAGGCAGGCACATCAATGTTGGCCGCCTTGACCTTGCTCTCCAGGTCCTCCAGGCATGCACCGGGAGGTGTTTCATGGCCCTGTCCTTTTCCACTCCCCCTCCGTTTCTCCCGTTCCACCATATCCTCCTCCTCCTCCTCCTCCTCCTCCTCCTACTCCCCCTCCTCCTCCTCCTCCTCCTTCTCCTTCCCTCCCTGCCCCCTTCTCTACATCCATTGTCAAGTACCCCTCACCTTCCCCCCGAGCCGAACGCAATCCATCCGAACATGATAGCGGCCCCAGGCCCACAAGGTCACAGGGGAAGCAGGGGGCGCGCAGGAACTCTTTGGGCAGCGCCCTCGGATTGTCCTTCCCCATGGCAGAAATAGCACGCCGATTGTTCAGGTGCACCTTCACGACCGCGTTGCCAAATGCGCGGGTGTAGCTACGAGCGCTCTTATCCAATGGGCAAGATCTGTAGGATCAGCACTGCAACAACATTACAATGATCACAACATTGCACACCATCACGATTGGGAAGCACGGGAGGTTAGCCCCTGTCTTACCCCCGCGCCATCCACCCGTCCACGGCAACATATGCTAGCCAGCGTTGAGGAAAATACCTAACACCAACCTCTACCTTGAAGCAACGACACTTTCACTTCAATGGGCACGCTGTCCGATATCACTTGGACCCTACCACTAACCCCTCCCCCTGAGCAAAGAGCGATCCTCTGGCTGGCTTTCAAGTCCGCGCCCCCAGTCACAGCCATCGTGCCGTCCTCGCGCTGCTCAATAGAGCACATATCCGTCGTGTGTGGCACCCGCCCCTTGGTGTTCTTCTTCGCGTAGGTGTAGATGTCCCCAATGCACGAGTTGCTGCTGTAGAGCCATGTTGGCTTCGCCTCTGGCGAGGCACATTCCATGGGCACCCCTTCGCAGTTGCCCCCCGAGCGCTTTTTCAAGCCGAGTCCATTCCGCTTCGACGAGGTGCCCCATATTCCCTACAGACACCCAGATAACGAAAGGCCCCCCTCCCCTCCAGCCCTCCTCCTCCTCCTCCTCCTCCTCCAGCCCATCGAGGCGTCCCTTGAATTATAATTAACCCTCCAACCTCCAGCCCTCCTCCCCCTCCTCCAACCTCCAGCCCTCCTCCTCCTCCAACCTCCAGCCCATAACTTATAATTCAACCTCCAACCTCCAGCCCTCCATCCTCCTCCTCCTCCTCCTCCTCCTCCTCCTCCAACCTCCAGCCCTCCTCCTCCTCCTCCAGCCTATCAGGAGGTATATCTCCTGAAGTCATTATCCTGCTTTTCCTCTCCCCTCCTAGTCTTCCTCCTCATCATCCCCCCTCATTCCTCCTTCTCCTCCTTCATATGTTCAACACTGTGCCGACGGAGCGTTGTAGTCGCTCATCCACACGTGCGTCCGGAAGACGGCGAGGCGCTTCGCCATCGCGACCCACCGCGGGTGCTCCTCGAGCAGGCTCCGCGACGGTTGCTCGACGATCCACCGCACGCCGCGCGCGTGGAGAAGGTAGATCAGCAACACGAGGTTGCTCACCATCTTGTTGGCCTGGCTGACGCACTCCCTGCTCGCGTCACCTGCTGAGTGGAATCCCAATCAGCAGGTGCAATTGCATTGGGCCCCCCCTCTGATTTCCTCGATATCAAGGGGCATGCCAGAAAGGAATCCAGAGCGGCCAGGATGCAACGCGAGGCGCGGGTTTAACACCATGCGTCGCCCAGCGGATTCCAGGAGCTTCGCTTTGAACTGGCTCGATTAATCCAGATCCACGCGCTGCAAACGGGGGCGGCAAGGAAGCCCCCCCCGGGCACAATGGTGAGTGCCGTCATCAAAGCCACAAGAAAACCGATGGTCCCGATGAAATTGCAAGCCGTCTCATCATCATTGATCTCATATGCAACCGCCTTCTTCTGAGCTCGCCAGTACGCTTTGGTGACCTGTGGAGGGCCTTTCTCCCTCCTCCCCCTCCTCCTCCTCCTTCTCCTCCTCCTCCTCCTCCTCCTCCTCCTTCTCCTCCTCCTCCTCCTCCTCCTCCTCTTCCTCCTCCCTCCTACCTCTCTCCACCTGGTACTCCCCCTTCCCTCCTTTCTCAATGTTATCCTCCTCTCCTCGTCCACTCTTCGCCCATCTTGCCTGCTCATTCGGTCGGCGGACTCTCGTCGGGCTCGAGCTCGAGATCTGAGCGCGGCGTGAGGGCCCCCACCGAGAGCGTGTGCGACGGGCACTCGGACAGTTCATCGTCACTAGGCAACACAGGTGGCGGCGGAAACAACCACAGGGGCAACGGCCTAACAAACTCCACGAACCACTCCATGGGCTCCCCCAAGCTGTAAATTCTCCCCCTAATAGTTTCTTGAGCCAATGGGAACGTAGGCAATGCAATGTGACATCGATGTAAAGGCAGCAGGCGTGGTGGTGGTATCATTTCTCTCACTCCGTCTGCCCTCTCCATCCCCCAACCTCCCCCATTTGGGCAAGCCATGAGTGTCGTTTGCTTCTATGGGCCCCCCGACAAACTCTGAGAGACGGGGCGCAATTAGGATCGACGCCCCAGGGCACGTATATTTGGACGAATGCCAAGACCTCCCTCTGGCCGGCAAACGTCTCGAAGAAGAAGATGGGGCTGTTCTTGCCCTTCTCCTTCTGCTCCATCCATAGGTGCTTGATTGCGTGGATGAGGCACCCAGGGGCTTTGATAAATATCAGCGTTGCAATGAGGTTCACCAGCACGATAGGTAACTTTCGGGTGCGCCCGGGAGGAGGGCGGGCCAGCACTCCCCCCATTCGTTTCCCGATCTTTATTCTGTCCACCCCCTCGCCTTCCTCCTGCTCTTCCACCCTGCCACTCCTCCTCGCCTCCGCTCCCCCTCTTCTCCTCCACTCACTACCTCACCCTGTCACTCACCCCTCCTTGCCTCTATTCAATCCCTCCTCCATTCCCTCGCCTCTCTCACCTTCCCGCCCTTTGGCCCACTGAAACGTTTCGGAGCGGGGGGGCACTGATGAAGTATGATTGGCCTTCTCCAAGGCCTTGCGTTTTTTGTCGAGGACGCTTTTGGACACCTTTGCTTGCTTGCGCTGATGCGTCCTCGCACTATAGCTGCTGCTTTTTGCCATGGCCACGCCGCCCCTCGGCCCTGGGGGCTGCACCTCAGGCCCCTGAGCCTCTGCCAGCGGATGTGCGCAAGAGCGAATGGTTGACCCGGAGAGGGAGTAGGCGGGGGATGGGGAGGGAGCAGGGCGAGGATGGGAACCTGAAGGAATAGCAAGAGGAGGAGGCCTCGAGCTCCTGACCCGCTTCCAGCTGATGCGCGCAAGAGTGCGCGTTGACCCTCAGAGGGAGTAGGGGGGGTATAGGAACAGGGAGCAGGGAGAAGACAGGAACCAGAGGGACTATTTAGTGAGAGAAGGAGGCGGAGGAGGGGCATGCTGAGGATTTGGATAGGGAGGATTGCAAGCAGGAGCTGTGGCGTTGATACGCCCATCTTGCCGCATGTAGCGACGAGTCGCCTTTTCTCCTGCCATGCGCAACCCCCGTGCGCGGCACCAAATTGCACCGAGATCTTGCGCGCGTGTCCGCGCCGTGCACGGCTAGAATCACCTTGCTGAATCACTAGCCCACCCCGTGGCAGGCCATGCGGCTTGCCACAGCACTTCATGAGAAGCGCACCCAAGATGCCCCCTCGCCGGGGAGCTTGCACCAAGCGCTGCCTATCACCACGCGTACTTGCATGGTTTCAAATCAGCCCTGCATCCCATTGCTGCCCATCTATGCTACGGCACCCCCATCCCTCACCCCACATCCGCCCCCATCGTCGGGCGGCAAGAACTATACATTTACTTATTGGACAGGCCCTTCCTGGGCCCAGGATCCGCATTTGCTTCCTCGGCTTGGCCAAGGGCGCATATACGCCAATCCTGGGCCCAGGATGGGTCTGGCCACGAGCAGTGATAATGTATATGTTTCGCCGCCCTATCCCGCTGGGCTGCACATGGTCGCGCCGCGTTCCTCATGGGATGGCGTGGTCGAAGCCGCTCGCCTCGCAGGCCTTCTGCCACGCCTCGTCCACCCCGTGAGCCTTCCAGGTAAAGTGGGTGACATCGGGCCATTCGCCAGAAACTCCCACCACCCGGAAACACTTGTTCTCCAGCTGCACGTTGATCCTCCCCCCGAGCTGCGAGCGCAACGTGTAGTTGCTGGACCCGCGCAGCTTGGCAACCGACACCTTCACGCGCGTGGAGGTGGAGGAGGAGGAGGAGGAGGGGGGGGAGGAGGAGTGGAGGAGGGAGGAGGGAGGAGGGAGGAGGGGAGGAAGGGAGGAGGAGGAGGAGGAGGAGGGGGAGGGGAAGGGAACGGGGTGAGGGGAGAAGAATTAGGAGGAGGTGAAGAGGAGAGGGAGGGGAAAGAAAGAAAAAAAAAGAAAAAAAAAGAGAAAAAGAATAAAAAAAAAAAGAAGGGACGAAGGAAGGAGATAGGATGAGGAGGATGAAAAAAAGAGAAAGCACCATCTGCTGACAGAAGAAAGTAAAGAAAAAACAGGAGCAGAAAGGGCTTGAAGGAGGATGAGGATGAGGAGGAATATCACGGGGAATGGGATAGAGGAGGGAGGAGGGAGGGACAGGGAGGTTGGAGGAGGAGGGGAGGACACGCAGGAGTGAGGAGGAGAGAGGAGGATGATGAGGAGGAGGAGGAGGAGGAGGAGGAGGAGGAGGAGGAGGAGGAGGAGGGGGAGGGGGAGGAGGAGGAAGGGGGACAAGTGAGGAGGTCGACCTTCAAGGGGCGAGCCGCTGTCGGCACCCCCAGCTCCTCGAGGTTCCAGCTGTTCCAGCTGTCGACCACCTCGCCCGAGCCGATGGCCATGGCCGCGGCCTCCCCTCCTGCAGCTTCCGCCGCGCCCGCGGCCCCTGCCGCGCCGGAGGCCCCTGGAAGCTGGCTCTCCTCAGGCACCACTCCTGAACGTTTGGCTGGGCCGCGGTGGACCGCGAAGGAGCCCCTGCCTGCAGGCTTTGCGGCGGTGGGCTTGACCACGGCCTTGATGACGCCATTTGCCTGGCCCTTGCTCGAGGACTTAGGCTTGCTCTTGCCCTTGCCACCGCCCTTCTCCTGCTTGACCTTCTCCGTAGGCTGCTCGCCCCAGACGTCGATCGGCCTGATGGGCGCTGGCGGGGTCTCCAACACTTCTTTCTCCACCTTGTCGAAGAATGTCGGGATCCTCGCCAACGGCGTGCGGGCCCTCTTGTCCACCAGCGTGGCCTGCTCGCCTTCACCCTCAGAACCGCTGGAGAACAGGTCATCGATCCGTTCGCAAGGCGGCATCTTGCGCCGCGCATGCTTCTCCTTCGCATTCTCAAAATCGAACTCCTCCTCCTCCGAGCCCTCGGGCGTGGGGCACTCCGCTGGCAACGCCGCGCCTCTCGCGAACTCCTCTTGCGCAGACGCCTGAGACTCATTCATGGAGTGCGAGCCGTCCTCTCCATCAGAATCTTCATCCATGGGCGAGCGCCCATTCTCAGGCTCCTCAGGAAGCTCGCCCATCAGATCCTCGGGGGAACGCTCCTCTGCCGGCGCCGCGCTCTCCGTACCATCATCCATGGGTGAGCGCTCCTCTGCGGGCTCCTCGCTCCTCTCATCCATGGGCGAGCGCTCCTCTGCGGGCTCCTCGCTGCTCTCATCCATGGGCGAGCGCTCCTCCGCGGGCTCCTCGCTCTCCTCATCATCGCTCTCCTCGTCCTTTGCCGCCGGTTGCTCCTCCTTTGCCGCCGGCAGCTCCTCCTTGAGCTCCTCAGCCTTGACAGGGGAAGACGGCGGCGCGCTGAGCTCGCCAAGAGATGACGACGATTCGCCTTCGGAGTCAGAGATGTCCATGCTGGTGGTCAGGCCGCTGCTGGTCGAGCTGCTGTCGTCGTCGTCGTCGTCGTCGGAGTCGGCGTCGTCCTCTGGCTTCCTGGGAGTGGCGCGCTGGGGCGGCTCTGCAGCGTGAACGAGGTTCTTGAGCTGCTGGATGTTGCTCGAGCCTCCGCTGGCGCGGGCGTCCAGGCGCTTCAAGTGGCTCAGCATCTTCTTCCAGATCTTGCCCTCGCGCAGCGCCATGTGCACCCGCTCCTGCGTGGTGGTGCCATGAAGGAGGGCGCTATTGAATTTCCTGTCGATCTCCATCAAGGCATCGGCATAGTAGAAAATCGAATTGACCCGCTTCACCTTCAGCGCCGCCTTGAGAAACGCAGCGTTCTTGTCCAGGTCCCGGTAGCAGACGGCCAAGCGATTGGGGTCCTTGAGGGTGGAAGGGGATGCCGGAGGAGGGGAGGGCGGGAGGGCAGGAGGGAGATAAGAAAGGAGGAAGGAGGGAGGGAGGGAGGGAGGGAGGGAGAGGGGGCAGGATGGAGGTAGGAAGGGAGGTAGAGAGGGCAGGAGGGAGGTGGAGAGGGCGGGAGGGAGGTAGGGAGGTCAGGAGGGAGGTAGAAAGCGAGGTAGAAGGGAGGGCAGAATGAAGGGCGGGATGGCAGGAGGGAGGTAGAGAGGAAGATGAGGATGTGAAAAGGGAGGGGCGAGGAGGGAAGGGAAAGGGAAATGGATAGGGGAGAAAGGATGGAAAAGGGGAAGGATGGTACAAGCAAGTAAGAGAGAGAGAGAGAGAGAGAGAGAGAGAGAGAGAGAGAGAGAGAGAGAGAGAAAAAAAAAGAGAAAGAGAGAGAGAGAGAGAGAGAGAAGAGAGAGAGAGAGAGATCCTTGGTAGTCAGCACCTTATTGCCGTCAAACAGCCCTGCAGCCAGCGTGCGCACGACCTGGGGCGGGAAATGCTTGATGCACGCAATGGCCAACCCCTCCACGTCGGCGCACGACCGATCAGGGAGAGAAGAGGAGGAGGAGGACGAGGAGGAGGAGGAGGGGGAGGAGGAGGAGGAGGAGGAGGAGGAGGAGGAGGAGGAGGAAGAGGAGGAGGAAGAGGAGGAGGAAGAGGAGAGGAGGAGGAGGAGAAGGAGGAGGAGGAGGAGGAGGAGGAGGAGGGGGGCCGAAACAGGACAGGAAACAGGAACATGAGGGGGAGAGGGGGAGGGGGGTGTAGTGGGGTCCCGCAGTCAGGACGAGGATGGGGGGGGGGGGTCGAATGAGGAGTGAGGGGGAGGAGGAGGAGGAGAGGAGGAGGAGGAGGAGGAGGGGAGGAAAGCGAGAATAGCAGAGAAGATGACGGAGAACGGGCGGGCGGGGGGCGGGGGTGAGGAGGAGGAGGAGGAGGAGGAGGAGGAGCGAGGCGGAGGAGGATGAGGAGAGAGGAGAGGAGGAGGAGGGGGAGGAGGAGAGGAGGAGGAGGAGGAGGAGGAGGAGGATGAGGACGGCGAAGAGGTGCAGAGTGACCATTGCACGTCACGGCCCATGCAGCTCTTCCACTCGCCATGGCCACCGAACGGCTTAGACTCCATGATCTCCGTGATGGAGCGGCCGCACCTGTCCTGTGAGTAGTGGGGCGCATAAGCTGGGGAGGATGGGGAGGAGGCGGAGGATGATGAGGGGGGCGGAGGATCTGGAGGAAAATGGGAGGAGGGCGGTAGGAGGAGGAGAAGGAGGTGGAGGAGGAGAAGGACGAGGAGGAGGAGGAGGAGGAGGAGGAGGAGGAGGAGGGGGAGGGAGGAGGAGGAGGAGGATGAGGAGGAGGAGGAGGAGGAGGAGGAGAAGGAGGAGGAGGTAAAGGAGGAGGTAGAGGATGGGAGGAGGGAGGACTGGGAGCGCAAGATTTCTCCCGTCCGTCCTCGAGCTCCGCCAGCTGGGGATCCATCGAGGCCTTGCGCAGGATGCGCTGGCGGGACTCCTGGGATTTGGAGGGGCGACGTCTGGGGGGGGAGGGGGAGAAGGAAGGGAGAACGGGGGAAGAGGGTGAGAGGGGAGAATGCGCGGGACCGCATAGCTTTTACATGCCATGGAGTAGGAGATCGAGAACGGGATCGGGTTGGAGGGGGCGTACCCCCCGGAGGCACAAAACAATTGCAGTTTAACCAAATGCTGCTGCTCCCCCTCCTCTTCCTCCTTCCCATTCCGTTCCCCCTCCTCCCTCTCCCCCATCCTCCCCCTCCTCTTTCTCATCCTCCTCCTCCTCTCCCCATCCTCCTCCCCACCCCCGTTGTCTCTCCTCCTCCTCCTCCTCCTCCTCCTCCTCCTCCTCCCCCTGCCCCTCCTCCTCCTCCTCCTCCTCATCATCATCGCCCCCCTCCGACGAGGGTAATGAGGGCCATGCGCATGTACAGCCCGCGGGCCCTTGGAACTCTCCGCAGCCATCTCGGAGGGCAGGGGGCGGAGAATAATTGGCACCTTGGGGCAAGCAGGCCCGTGCAGAGCCCAAATGCACTGGAACCGGGGAGTAGTAGTAGTAGGAGTAGTAGTAGTAGCAGTAGTAGTAGTAGTAGTAGTAGTAGTAGTAGTAGTAGTAGTAGTAGTAGTAGTAGTAGTAGTAGTAGTAGTAGTAGTAGTAGTAGTAGTAGTAGTAGTATAAGTTAGTACCAAGACGATACCTTCTGTCTCTGCAACCTGACCATCTTCCGGTACATGTCAACGAAGATCGCTCTGGCATTGAAGATGCGAATCTTTTTTTCATAGTGGGCTCTGGCCTTGTACACGGGGCGCTGAAGCGGGTCTGAAATCACCAGCGGCTTCATCTGATGGAAAAGGATGAGGGCCAGGAGGATGAAGGGGGGTATTATGAGCGGGGATAATGACAACGGGTTAGGAGGAGGATAAAGACGAGGAGGACGATATATCCTCATCAGCATTCTCGCCGACCATCATCATGGCTAAGACAAGGCGCCACTCATCTTCTGTGCACTGGACGGCGTGCAACTCTTCCAGGTCCGATGGCACCGGTTGAGTAGGACGAGGAGGGTGAGAGGGTGACGGCGAGGAGGAGGAGCAGCAGCAGCGGGTTCGGAGATGAGGGGAAGAAGGACCTCATAGCCTAGCTCTCGTTGTACCCTCAGGATGTCGATCATATCCTCGTCTGATACGTCGCTGCTCGCTGGGGCCGAGATCGGTTCCTCCTTCGGAGCGCCAGGCCACGGGCCACCCGCAGCGGCCATGGTTGGGCCTGGCGTCCCAGCAGAAGATCGGTCCCTGCCCCTTCCTATGTCTCAATCATCAATCCTTATCCTCCTCCTCCTCCCCCTTCTCCTCCTCCTCTTCCTCCTCCTTCCCTTGCTCCTCCTCTTCCTCGCCCTTCTTCCTCCTCCTCCTCCTCCTCCTCCTCCTCCTCCTCCTCCTCATCATCATCATCATCATCCTCATCCTCCTCCTTCTCCTCCTCCTCCTCCTCCTCCTCCAATATTCTCCCCAGATCCTCAACCCCCCTCAGCATCCTCAGCCTCTTCCCTATATTCCCCCACATATTGTATGTATACCCTCTCTTGTTCTCTCCCTCCTCCTCCTCCTCCTCCTCCTCCTCCTCCTCCTCCTCCTCCATCCTCCATATATGCGCGTCGTCCTTGACTTGCTCTGGGCCAATCCCGCCCCGCCTTTCCCGCGGCGCGCGGTGCGGCGGCGCGCGGGGGCGGCGGCGCGCCAGGACGCGAGGTCGGCCACCCCGTGGACCGCGCGCCGCGTCGGGGCCCGCTTGAGCCCCGACTTTCGGCAAGGGCGGGGCCGCTCTCGTCGTCGTCGTCGTCGTCGTCGTCGTCGTCGTCGTCGTCGTCGTCGTCGTCGCCGGTGGGCAAGAGTGAGGGAGAGGGGCCCCGGAATGCTTTGGTGGGCCCTGGGGCCGTCAAAAAACTACCCAAGATGAAAAGCTGGTCCTGGGGGAAGGCCCATTGGATTAAAACAAGTCTCCCTCAAGGCCCGTTTCCTCGATGCTAACTTCGCTCCCCCTCTCTCCTCTTTCCTCTAATTCCTGATTTCCCTAT
Organism: Prorocentrum cordatum; assembly: GCA_963575745.1. Taxonomy (NCBI): domain Eukaryota; class Dinophyceae; order Prorocentrales; family Prorocentraceae; genus Prorocentrum; species Prorocentrum cordatum. The sequence continues at coordinate 33,498 of CAUYUJ010006314.1, read as the reverse complement.
TCTTTTCATTACTCCCATCCCTACTCCTCTCCCTACTCAATCCTCCCCTTCCCCCTCTCTCCAACTCCCCTTTTCCCTGCAGTTCGTCCTACTCATTGTTGTCCTCCTCCCCTTCCCCTCCCGCCCGCTCGACCTCCTGCTAGGCAAGAGAAGGAAAGCTCAAGCATGCAGATACCGTAGTGGCCTGAATATTTCTATGCGTTCTGACCACGATTTCGACGCGAATCCAGCCGTGCGCGATTGCCCCAGAAGGCTCTCCAAAGCCCAGACCGAGGAAAGACAACGGTATCTACATGTATCGTGTCCTGCCCCCAGTAGATTCCCATGCACTGGCGAGCCATGCATCAATCCACACCCGCGCCCGCGCGCGGAAAGGCGTGAAGATCGTTTCCCGCGCACGCGGATAAGAGCGAGGGGTGCATTGACGTCCAGAGCGGCCCAAGAGGGCCCCAATACGGAGAGGGCCCCAAGACCCCCCAAAAGAGCCCCAACAGGGACCCCGAAAGGGCCCCAAGAGCACCCCAAGAGAGCCCCAAGATGGCTCCAAGTTGCCCTAAGAGTCTTGCGAGAACCTCTCACGACAACATCCCCAAAGCCCGAATTCCAATCCTCCTTTTCATCGTCCGTTCCGTCAGTCATCCCTTCCTGCCTCCTCCCTCCTCCTCCTCCTCCTCATCCCCCTCGTGTTGCTTTCCTCCTCCCCCTCCCCTTTTCTCATCCTTTTATATTTGTCCTCCTCCTCTTCCTCTTCCTCTTCCTATTCCTCCTCCTCCTCCTCCTCCTCCTCCTCCTCCTCCTCCTTCTCCTCCTCCTCCTCCTCCTCCTCCTCCTCCTCCTCCTCCTCCTCCCCCTCCTCCTCCTCCTCCTCCCTCCCTCCCTCCCTCCCCCCCTCCCTCCCTCCCTCCCTCCCTCCCTGTTCCCTCCGCGCGGCGCTATATAGCCTTCAAGGGCCCCGTGTCCGCGGGGCGGCGGCCGCCATGGCGGCCCCATGGCCCCTGGAGGCCGTTCGGGCCCAGTACGAACGGGGCGTCAACGCCCCGTGGCGCACGCGCCCCGAGAGCGTCGGGCTCCCTTACGGGCTCGACTTGCCTGGCCACAGACATCGGGTGGCAGGCCGCGCGGTGCGGCTCAGGGGGGGCGGGATGACCAGGGTCCCAGAGCCCCCGTCGCTCCCCCCAAGGCCGCCAGGGCCTTGGCCCACGTGGGCGCCTGGGTGGCTCGAATTGCCCCTCCCAGGGCGCCAGCCCTGGGATTGCTGGTACTTCGGGGCGAGCGGCCCCGATCGCCGCAACACCCCCGAGTGCTGGCTGTTGCCAGCGTGGCGCTCGAGGGAGGAGGTCCAGCAGGTGGACTGCTACGCCGTGGCGCTCATCTGGTTCGACCCGCCCTTGGGAGGCCGCGGCAACGAGCGGCACCCTTTATGTCATAAAACTTCCTGCCCCCACACGTTTCGTACGCCCCCCAGGGAGATCCACCGAATTTCAATCAACGATATATCGCGATCCCCAGGTACGTGTGGTACAGCACGACCCTGCTGCCTGGCGTCCTCGCGCCTGCATACTGAAGGCCCGCGCGGGGGGGGACATTAACCTCCCTCCTCCTCCTCCTCCTCCTCCTCCTCCTCCTCCTCCTCCTCCTCCTCCTCCTCCACCAGCGCCAGCAGCAGCAGCAGCGCCAGCAGCGCGAGAACCGGCAACACCAGCAGCAGCATCACCAGCAGCAGCACAGCAGCAACAGCACCAGCAGCAGCACCCGCACCCTTCGCTACCAGAGATCGCAATTCACCGTCGTTGCCCGCGTTCCTCCCTTCTCCCGTCAGCTCTCCTGGGCATCGTTCCTGGATGGGCTGGTGGGGATGCGCGAAGCATCAAGAATTTGAGTTGTTCTGTCCGAGCGCAGGCGCGGCGCGTCGCCATGCATCACAAGTAGCACGCACGCGATTATTTGGAACGGTAGTTTCAGATCCCGCCTAACGGGATTGCAGCAATAAGCAATAAACGCTGCGACGGTGGCCATGAAAATTGGCATGATGGGAGGCGCTAGGGATGCTCAAAGATTGCTATTGATGACAACGCGCGTGATTAATGGCCATGGCACCGCGTGGGGCGTTCGCTTGCATATGTCGCGTTGAATGCGGTTGTTATGTTGGGCGTGGGATTGCCACGTTGTGGTGTGTCCTTCGTTAGCGCATGCCATATGCTGACGAAGGGGTTTATCATTCGTTAGCGAAAAAGAATTTATGTTAACATGTTTTCTTTCGGTGGACCTCAGAAAAGGCAGGCTTCGAGCTCTGCGGCACATGGTCTGAGAGGGCGGTGAGGATTGATCAGGGGGAGGCCGCGAGCAGGAGGAGCAGGAGGAGGAGGATATGAGGAGGAGGAGGAGGAGGACGTCGGAGAAGGAGGAGGAGGAGGATTGAGGAGGAGGACGAGGAGGAGGAGGAGGATTGAGGAGGAGGACGAGTAGGGGGAGGCGGAGGATCCTCGAAGAGAGCTCGAACCGAGGAGGTAGGTGAGGGGGAATGTTAACGGAGTGAATACGGTTTGGTGTAGAGGGTTTGCGAGCGACGGACGGAGAAGGGATCGGGAGTAGGATTGTTAGGGGTCCTCGGCCCTCGCAGAGCCCGCAGCGAGGAACAGCTTGATGAACGCGTCAGAGGCAGCGATCTGCTTGAGGTTGCTGACTGCATCAGTCACTGTCTGCAGGTCGTCTTTCAGGGTGGCCTGGGAGCGCTAACCATAAAACACTCACATGGGCATTAGCTGTGGGCGGGGGAGCTTGGGTACGACCCATCCCCGCCCTCCTGTAATGCACATGTGGTGAGTTTTATTTTAGCGTCGCCCATGTCGGGTCAGTCTGCACCATGTCAGCCACTGAGTCCGCCTCCGAAATGGCTGTGCGGTACGCAGAGACAACTTTGTTGGCCGCCAGCGCTGCCTGTCGGACTCCTCTGCTGTTGCTCCTCCTCATCCTCCTCCTCCTCATCTCCATCCACCTCCTCCTCCTCCGATCCTTCTCTTCCTCCTCCATCCTCCTCCTCCTCCTCCCGATCGGGATCCTCCTCCCCCTCCTCCTCGTCCTCCTCCTCCTCCTCCTCCCCTCCTCCTCCTCATCGGCCCTCCTCCTCCCCCATTCTCACTCCACCTCCAGCTTGAGGAGGAGGAGGAGGAGGAGGGGTATATAGGCGGGGTGGGGGCAGAAGATGAGGAGGCGCAGGCTCGAATGACGTTCTAGCGTCCAGTCGCACAGCCGTCTTCTTGTCAGCTGCAGACGTGTCCTTGCTGCTCGGCCTCTTCGCCGCGACCTGCTGGAGTGCTCGTTTCTTTGCATGCGGCTTGGCGATGGGGGCCTCAGCATTCGCTTTGGACTTCGCCTTCGCCGTCGGGGGGGTCGCCTGCTCGAGCACCAGCGCCGCGGACGCAGCTGCGCTCGACGAAGCTGGCAGCGAAGGCGCGCCCTGAGGGTCCTCGAGAGGATGATCGAAAGGAAGCTGGCCAGATCCCGAGGAGGGCGATCGCCCTCGCCCCCCATGTTCCCGACACGAAGGGACAATGGCCAGAGGAGGGCGATCGCCCTCATGACACGGCTAGGGGGTCACGGGGTTCACATGATATTCACCGAATATGAGATCCTCCTTGATCGCCGTCTTAGCCTTCTTGTTGATAATCTGCGGCGTGTGCGCGTCTCCCCCCATTCTATGTCGTTCAACCCTCGAACGTCGGACTCGATCAGTCGATCCGTTGCTCCTCCTCCTCCCCCTTCATCGAGGATCCTCATCCTCGTTGCTAGATCCTCCTCCCTCCTCCTATAGGGAGCTCACCCGCATTCTATATAATATATGCCCCCTCCTCCTTGCCATCCCGTCTTCTCTTCTTACCCTATAGGGAGCTAATCCTCATTCTCCCTCCTCATCCTCCTCCCTGGCCAATCACCCATAGACTCTGACCTCGCGTCCTCCCTTCCATCCCGCGCGGCCTCCTGCTGCTTGGTCGACCGCTTCTCCTTGAATACCTCCTCCATGCCAACCTTCTTGTAGAGGTACTCCTGGCGCTGCGTCATCTCGTTGAAGCGGACCCTGGGCTGAATGGGGAAATGCGCTCTCGACCCGACCTCCTTTTGCAAGGGGTCGGGGTGGGGGACAGGGGGGACCCGACCTCGACTGACTTCGGACCTCGACGCACAGACCTCGACGAACCTCGACGAAGCTCGGCTGCAAAGTTTAACCCCCAGAACCAGCCGAGCTTGGTGGCGGCGATGCAGTAGTTCAGCGCGCCCTGCACCGCCGCCTGGCTCTTGCGCCCGCCCTCCTGGGGGTGGGGGAGTTGGGCGAGGCAGACATCCCCCCACTGCTCATCGTTATCCTCCTCGTCCTCCTCGTCCTCCTGTTTCCTCACATCCTTGTGTGATGTTCCTCTCCCCCAATCCTCTTTGATGATCGAGTCCACGTTGAGCATGACACCCCACTCCTTGTGGGTCTTCTCGTGCGACACCACGTGCTCGCGAAGAGCCTTGCTCGGTGGGAGGGGTAAAGGCGGGGCCTCCGATCATGTGTTCCCTCTCCCTCCTCGAAAGGAGGTGGAGGGGGAGGGAGCGAGGACGATCAAGATCTCGAGAATAGAGGCGAGGACGAGCAGTATCATTGAGGATCGGGTGATACACCAATCGATCTTTATGACTCGAGTATATGCGGGGATCAGGAGGATGGAGGGGGAGGGGGAGGGGGGGAAGAAGGATGAGGAGGATGAAGAGGAGGAAGAAGAGGAGGAGGAGGAGGAGGCGGAGGGTAAGGGGAGACGGATCATGAGTGGAGGAACTCTGTACTCATCGTACTTGGTCTTCACCCAGATCGAGCGCATCAACTTCTTGATGTCCTCGCGAGCATCGTTGTACTTGGCCTTCTCCTCAGGGCTGGCCTGTCTGTAGTAGCGCTGCCCCAGCGTCGATGCAGCTGGAACCTTGAAACCATTGGCTGCAGCCTCCTTGAGGTCGGATGGGGAGGATCTCGGAGGAGGAGGAGTATAAGGATCGAGGAGGAGGAGGAGAAGGAGGAGGAGGAGGAGGAGGAGGAGGAGGAGGCTTGGACGAGGAGGAGGAGGATGAGGTTGGAAGAAGGGGGGACGGATTGAGATCTGAGGCTAGAGGATTGATGGAGGAGGGAGTCCTTCCCCCGCCCTGACTCGAGGGCAGGAAGAGGATGGAGAGACGGGAAGAGGGAGAGGGGGCTCGAGGCTAAAGACGAGGAGAGTCCTCGAGGCGATCGTCCCGATCGGGCACATCTCCCTCTCCAGCGCCACTGCCACAGCCGCCGATCCCCTCGATCTTCGGCAGCGCGTCGGGCGGTATCTGGGCCGGAGGAGGAGGGGGGGAGGAGTGTGCACGTGCATACACACGTGCAAAGATACGATTAACATCTATATACATACTCGAGTCGATCGTGTATATATATATATACGTGCACATGTTATATATGACTCGAGGGGCGATCGATTTGCCCCCTCTCCTCGTCGGCTGTCATCAGCGCCGCCTTCTTGAGCATGGCGTCGGCGCCGGCCAGCTCAATGTTGCCCATCTTCGCCTCGATCTCCTGCAAGATGACCAGCTGCTCGGAGTCCCGCTTGCGCTTCATCGGCTGGTCCTCTTGGGCGGGAAGTACACGCGCACACACGCACGCACATGCGCACACGCGTATGCGCGTGCGTGTGCGTGCGCGCGTGCGCGTGGGTTTGCGCGTACGCGTGCGCGTGCGCGTGCGCGTGCGCGTGCGCGTGCGTGTGCGTGTGTGTGTGTGTGTGTGCGTGTGCGTGTGCGTGTGCGTGTGCGTGTGCGTGTGTGCGTACGTGTGTGTGCGCGCGTGTGTGTGTGTGTGTGCGCGTGTGTGCGTGCGTGTGCGTGCGTGTGCGTGTGTGTGTGAGTGTGTGCGTGTGTGTGTGTGTGCGTGCGTGTAGGTGTCTGTGTGTGCGCGCGTGCGTGTGTATATTTGTGCGTGTGTGCATGTGTGTGTGTGTGGGGCGTGTTTGTTGTTCCTGTCATCGGCGTGCACCTGCATGGGCTCCTGCTGCACGCTGCGCAGCTTCTCCTCGGACTGCTTGGCCATCTCTTCAAGCTGCGTGTTGGACGGCGGCGGTATCGCGTCCGTCCACGAGCCCCTCCACGAGCCAGCTGCAGCGTCGCCATCGTGCTTCTTGGCCGAGTCCACCTTCGCCTGCTTCTCGTCGGAGCTCTTGCGGCGGATCGCCCTGCGGATGTCGCCCTGCCGCGCGGTGACCTGCGGCGCGGGGAGCGCGGGGGCCGGCGCGGGCACCTCCTCCACGGGCACCTCCTCCACGGGCACCTCCTCCACGGGCACCTCCTCCATGCCCTCCATGGGCGTGCCCGCAACGGTGGCCGTCATCTGCTGGGTATCGCTGCAGCATGATGTGCCAGGAGGTGGAACGGGCGTCTCGTCGTCATCGATAATCTGGATGACTGGAGAAGGAACTTCTGGCCAGAGCTCCTCATACGATCGTCTAAACATGATTTTACAAGGAATACGTATAATATATATATATATATTTACACACAGACATACATCTTATCTATATATATATATATAAATAAATTTATTATACACAGACGGTGGAGGGACATGGGGTGCATGGTGGGGAAGGATTAGGGTCGTAGCCGATCCTTCTGCCACCACGCTGGCGTCTCAGCAGCGTCCATGGGCGCAGACATTCTGCGTGTGGAGCGGTCAGCGGGAGACGAGCGACCTCGAAGTGGAGGCCGCAGCGAACTGATCGAGTTCGCGGCTCCAAGTGCCCACTCAGCCAAAATGGCTTTCTACGGGAGTGGGCGTGAGGGGGGAGCGGGAGAGGACACGCGAGAGGACACACCTGCATCCACACATATTTATAACACGTTGACTCTTATATGAGAGCCACTGGGCTCACGAGGGACTTCTAATGTTCTGGCCGTTTCATAGACGTTATATGTGGCAGGGTCAACCTAGCATATTAAACCATGCGGTGATCAACCTCTAGCGGCAAGGTCAACCTCGATCTGTGACTATAGTCAACATGCATGGAGCGGGGGAGTGAAGACGACGATACTTATCCACGGGATCGGCGCCACATCGGCCTCCGAGCTGTCAGGTTCAAACCTGCAGAACATCAAAAGGGCAGGCGGATGGGGCTCCAATCCCTCGCGGGCTCCGCTGGGCGGCTCGGAGCCGCCCCCCCTGCAGATGCCGATGCAGCCGCGCTCGAGCTCGCAGCAGCTGTCTCCATCTTCGTCTTCGTCTCGATGGCCGTCTTAGCCTGGGCTCCGACGCTCCCCTCGATTTCCGCATCGAATCCCCAGGGGGGGCGGGGTGATTCCTCTAATGCACGCATCATCATCAACACCATCACCATCAGCATCACCACCGCCATATACATCATCACCATCACCATCATCAGCATCATCATCAGCAGCATCGTCACCATCGTCATCCGCATCATCATCACCACCACCACCATCGTCCTCATCATCACCGCCATCGTCATCAGCTGCATGCCGTACAATTGATCAGCATCAGCAATCTCATCATCACCCCGCTCAACCTTCATGCATGCCAAGGTCCGCGGCCCAGTTGAAGGTGGGCGACTCGGTAGAACAGTCAGAGCGTCCAGACATCCCTGAGAAAAGCTCTGACACGAGGGATTCATCCGATGAGAACTCCTGGCGCTGGGGCTATGGTACACATCCTGCCGCTCGAGATCTCCTGTTCCTCGGATCCCCTGATCCCCGTGAAGGGTACCCTTAAGGGTGCACGAGAACTATCCAACACACACACGCGAACACACGAAGAGTACCCTCCCCGAACCGACCTCGATCTTATACGCTCCCCCCCCCCTCCCCCCGATCCTCCAACTCATCCTCCGCCACCGATCAGTCTTTCCTCCCGCGTATCCTGCGGGGACGAGTCGGGCCTCGACCTCGGCGGCGTAGAGGGTGGGGTGCCTGCTGCTGCAGGGCGCTTGCGCACAGGCCCATCACCTCCCTCGTCGGAACCAGCAGCTGCAGGTCGCTTGAGTGGCGCTGCAGCGGGACGCTTCCTCGGCGGGGGGATGGGTGCACACCGACAAGCAATTGATTAATCGCTGAGAGCAGCGAGGGCCAGGGGATAGTATGGGGGCGAGGGGCATGGGCGAGAACAAAAAGGACGGTGAATGCAACATGCATGCGCACTCGGCGGTCCTTGATGTCGACTTCCCTGCAGCCGTGATCATCGCGTCCTTCTTCGCCTCGAGGTCCTGCTTGGTGTCGCCCTGCAAGTGGTAGTCTGCCAGCTTCTTGCACGCGTCCAGCGCGTCGCTCTCGGACTTGAAGTACTTGATCATCACCTGCACCACCTGGCTCCATGCAGCACGGATGCTATACGTCCCATCGTTCTGCCACCTCTGATTTTCCCGCGCGCGCCCCGCGAATGGGCGGGAGTGAACAGACACGATTGATACGAAAGCGGTGGCAGATCGACAGAATGATCGGTGGGGCAGTGTTGGTTCTTAGACCTTGCCACCTGCTCCCTCTCTGCGGTCGGCCTCTTGTCCCTCACGCGCAGGATCCAACCTGTGGGCTCCTTGCATTTGACCACGGCCATATGCTCCTTCGTCCAGATCTCGCCAGTGGTCTGCTCCACGCTTCCTCCCGCGACGGGGGCGGGGGAGGAGGAGGCGCGCGAGGGCGAGGAGGTGCCCATGATAAAGTTCTGGTATGTTCGAAGATTGTCGACATCGGTCGGGATCTGCATCGATCGAGCTGGATTGCAAACTGTCCTTCTGCTTTGATGTCCTTGCACAACACATCGGGCACGACATGCGTGGAGCCGTCTCGCCACCTGGCGAATGCCAGCGACGGCGCGACTCGAGTGGAATGCAAATGTACATGCATGTATGCATACACGAAACATACGTATACGTACATAAACCACGCATGTGCATACATGCATACATACACACAGGTATACACAGACGTACACATATACATACACATATACATCATGCATACATCCATGCATGCATGCATACATACATGCATATACCCACATACATCCATGCATAGATCATGCATATCATGCATCACACTCGATTGACACCTCTCCCTATCCACCGTGCAATGGCAGGGTCGTCGTCCCCTGCTCCAGAGGGCCGTTCCAAGGGAATCGTGCTGTACTCCTTCTGTGCTTTCTTACTCGTGCGGCTCCATGCTGCTGCAATCTCATCGTCGTAGCCGTACTCGTACTCAGCGCCCTTTTTAGAAGGACGAGTGGTTATATTATCTGACGGAGGGGAGAACGAGTAGGATGATAGAGATGGGGAGTTGCCAAACCTTGTCAGCTTTGGCGGCAGGTTTGCGGCTGACTGCACGGTCTTCATCTGCTCCGCTGCAGTCGTCCACCTCCTCATCGGGCTCCTCCTGCAGCTCCTCCTCTTCGCCCTCCTCGCCTGCGGCCTCCTCGGCCTCTATCTCCTCCTCCTCCACGTCCTCGCCCTCGTCCTCTCCCTTCTCTGCGTCTGGGTCGCCGTCTCCAGGAACGCGCCCCTGGGAGACAGCGGCAACACTAGCATGACACGGAGGGGAGGGAGACGACTGAGGTTGGTGCTGGAGTCAATCTAAATTCGAGGATCGACGACGCACGCGTGGGGCATGCATGACTATAGATGGCGAAAGCCTTTCAAACTACAAGCCTCGATGGCATCCACAGCCCACGACGTCTTCGACCGCGCCCTCTTCGCGAGATCCTGGCAGAGCACCATCAGCCGTTTGGAAACCTTTTCCTTGAAGGATTTGAGCTGCCCGCCGCTGATCTGCGGACGGGGCGCGCTCTCTCTATCCCTCTCTCTCTCTCTCTCCTCTCTCTCCTCTCTCTCTCCCCTCTCTCTCTCCCTTTCTTCTCTCGCTTTTTTTTTTTTTTCTCTCTCTCTCTCTCTCTCTTTCTCTCTCTCTCTCTCTCTCTCTCTTCTCTCTCTCTCTCTCTCTCTTTCTCTCTCTCTCTCTCTCTCTCTATCTCCCCCTCTTTCTCTCCTCGCCTCCTCTCCCCGCTCTTCCTCCCTTTCTTCCTCTCCGTTGTTTTTATGTCCTCTCTCTCTCTCTCTCTCTCTCTCTCGATCTCTCGACGGCTGCGTCCTTCAACATGCCATCCCCTTCTCCTTCTCCCCCCCCCCCCCCCCCCCCCCTCCCCATGACTGGCCTGCCGCTCCTTGTCTTCGGCGACGTAGCCAAGCGCCTTCTGCATGGCGGCCTTGGCGAAGCACACCTTGCTGTCAACCTGGGCTGGGCGGGGGCCATCAGGATCAGCATGCAGCATCATCACCATCACCATCATCAGCACCAGCATCATCATCAACACCATCATCATCACAATCATCACCATCATCGGCATCATCATCGTCGTGAGTTTCATCGCAGCCGTCGTCACTAGCATCACCACCAGGCACCAAACATCATCACCATCATCAATATCACCATCAGCACCATCAATCATCACCATCGATAGGATCAGCAGCATCATCATCGTCACCATCACCATCATCACCACCCCCATTACTCTCCCAATGAACCCTGTCCAGGGCACTGAACAACTTGTAGTTGTCCTTCAAACTCTTCTCTTTGCTGGAGCTGTCGTCCGAGAATTTCTGGGGGCCGCTTATATATAATATTATCGCCAAACCTAGGCTGTTCAAACTTAATAGACCCTCCGTCTGGGGACATCCAAGGGGGCCCCAGGATGCGCGGAAACATAACCTCCCCGAAGCGACCTCGATCTGCACGCGCCCAGGGAAGGCCGACAGGGCCAGCAAAGGTAATGAGAGGGGTGAGGACAGGTTCTCCTCCTCTCCTCCGCCTCCTCCTCCTCCTCCCTCCTCGCCTCGTCCTCCTCCGCTTCCTCCTTTTCCTTTTCCTCTGCCCCCCCCTCCCCCCCCCCCCCCCCTTCTCGAACAAACAAAACATATATCCTTGATGATGAGCAGCTCCGTGACCTCGAGGAGCATCGCATCGGCGATGCGGCGTGCATCCTTGAAACAGGACGACGCTGGCATGGCTGCTCGAGCAACGTCGGCTCGGCTGGCGAGCGGCGCAGGCGACGCGAGACATTTGACGGTGGCGGGGGACGTATACATATTTTTGTATATGTGTATATATATGTTTATATATATATCGCTATATTAATACACATATGAATGTATATGTATTTAACTATACACAATATTTACACTTTTTATACTATACGTATACCATCTGCATCGTATCTTCCACCAGCGCAAGAATTGCGCTAGCATATATGACATTTACGTTTCTTGAGCTAGCCGGAAGAATTAAGCGATTGCCGGAAGAATTAAGCGAGGCGACCCTCTGGGCAGGTAGGTCTCCTCGCTGGCGTTCTCGAGCTGGTCCACCCGCCACCGCGGGAACCATTCTGGGCTGGTCTTCGCGACGGCAAGGCCCCCTGCACTAGCGCGCGTCTCCGCCAACATGTCGCGCTCCGCGATGTTGTCGCGCATGTCGAGGGTCTCCCAGTCCACGGCCCCGCGGGCGTCGCCCTTGTCGAGGTCGCCGATCTGCGCGCCGGGCGTCGGGGCATCCTCCGTGAAGTAGTGCAGTGCTCCAGCCAGTCCCCCTGTCCTTGGCTGCGCCAGCGACGGCGAATGCGCGGCCAGCACTGGATCAACGGCGCGAGCGCCAGGTGACTGTTGCCCCGTCGGCGAGCTGCCGGCGCTCCAAGCCGCGAAGTGCTTGCCCTTGCCCTTGCCCTTGCGCTGAGGGCAGGCGGCCACGAGGCGGGTCTCCGAGTCGCACTCGTGGCATCGCATGACGCGGCCGTCCCTGCCTCGAGGGTTGGTGGCGCCGGGCGCGCCTGCCACGTAGTGCCTGTCGCCTTTCTTCCTCTTGCCCTTGCCGCCCGCCAGAGAGCCAGGATTAACCGCCGATCCGCCGAAGTGGCATCCCTTGCCGTGACCTCGTCCTCGTCCCAAGCTGCCGCCCTTGCCGCTGCTCATGCGCGTGGGCCAGTTGCTGCGCGGGAAGCGCGAACGGCGACTGCCGCGATGGATGAAGTGGCGGAGCCTACGCTTGGCGAGCAGGTACTCGCGCAGCAGGGCACCGTAGTCCCAGCCCTCGGCGTCGCCGTAGAACTCCTGGAGCTCTTCCAACGTGAACTCGGAGATGTCCAATGCGTCGTCGTCGTCGGTCATCGAGTCCTCGTCGCCCGGCTCGTCCTCCGTGCAGGTAGCTTGCGCAGACGACGCAGTAGTCGTAGCCCTCCTCGTCCTGGACCACGTAGTGCTGAGAAGGGTTGCTGTGAGAAGCCGATCCGGTACTGGTCGCGCCAGCGGCGCCTTGCCCGCGCACGCAGGCGGCCGCGTCGCTCCACGTCGATGCGCCGCCAGCGCTGTCACCCGCGAACCAATGCTGACCGCGATTGCCTTGCCACGGTAGCCTTCGGCCAAGCTCTGTGGTGCAGCATGTGCGTGCTCCGCGAAGTGGCCCTGCTGCCGCACCATGCCGATCGCCGCATTCAGCTGGTCGTTCGTCACCGGCAGCTGGCCGTTATTGCCCTGCAGCACCAGGGGGTACACCGTCTTGGGCACGTGCATCGCTTCCAAGAACAGCAGCGCGAGCACGGGTATCGGGGGCGCGAGCTGGCCGTCGAGCTGCCCCACGCGGGCGCGCAGCGCCTCGAAGCGCGTGACCGCGTCGTCAACGCTCTCCCGCTCCTGCCGGCGGAAGGTGAGAAAGCAGCTCGACGATGGTGCTGATCGACGTCTGGACGTCCAGCGGGCCAGAGCGCCGTCGGAGCCCCGCGATTAGCATCTGCACCCCGTAATCGATCTGGTTGCCCATGCCGTCGTCGAACCTGCCCATCGCGATGTTCTCGACCGGCACCTCGCGGCAGAGGTCCCTCGCCGTGCCGCCGAGGCGCTGGGCGATCGCCGAGCCGCGCTGCTGCGGCTGAAGCTCCGTCGCCGCGCACCGCAGCCTGACGTCCTGCACCCGCGGCCGGAAGAGGTGCCCACGCCGCTCGAGGCACGGCGCCCAGAACGGCGGGACCTTCGACGTGCTCTGCTGAGCCAGCTCCGCCGCCAGAAGGCCCTGCACATTCTGCTCGTGCTGCTGGCCTCGCGGCGGCGCCGGCAGGCGAGACTCGCCGATGCGCTGGCCACGCTGCGGCGTCATCGGCCTGCGCCTCGGGGGCTCCGCCGGCGAAGGCGCGCAGCCGGCCGCGTTGGTCAGGAAGCCGACGAGACCGATGAACAGCGCGATCATGCCGGCACTCGAACATGTTGAGGTAGTCGAAGAGAAAGAGCTTCCAGTCCCTGTCGTCGTAGCCTGCGTCGCGCGGGCTGCGCGCGGAGGCGAAGTCGCGCAGGTGCAACGCCTTGAGCTCGCCTTCCCTCCGTTGCCGCGGTCGTCACGCACAGAGCTGGCAGAGACTGCAGCCGGCCCTGCAGAGCCCGCCGGCTCCGCTACCAGAGTCGAATGACATCTGGCGCGTTCCTCCCCTTCCTCCTGGTGGCCAGACGGCCAAACCGCTGATGCCCCGATGATCGTCACCGTCGCCATTGCCGATGCGGCCCTTTGGACTCGAACTCCCCTTCTCTCTCTGTCGACAATTCTGCTGGGCGGCCCGCCCAGCTAGATGAGCCGCAACGGCTGCCGGTCGCGCAGCACGCTACGCCCGCCCCGCCCCTGCGCCCTTTCACTGAGGAGGAGGAGGGGGGGGAGGGGGAGGAGGAGGAGGGGGGGGAGGAAGAGATTTTTTCCCACCGCTAGCGCACGCACCAAATCCATGTGTCAGGTCCGTTCTGTCAGCGAGCACTGGGCACCGTGCAATCTAACATGCAAAGGGCGGGGGAGGGGCAGCAGCAGGGGCAGGGCAAAGAGAAGCGGCGGCGGGAACTCTGCTCCGAGTGCACAGGATCCCTGGCGGGCGCGCGCCCCCCCAAGGCGCGCCGTCCAAAAGGGGGTCGCACACTCGAGCATCCTTCCCATGCCACACTCACTCCTCGGCTGACCGAGGGCCCAACCAACGGCGCAGCAGGCAGAAGCAGACAAAAGGGGCGCGCCCCAAAAACGAGACCCCAACACACCGAACAAAGGAATACAAAACAGCTGGCCTCCGAAGTGCCTCGAACTTCGTCGGGGACCTGAGGGCGAGAGGGGGGCGCTCTCTCGCGCGGAGCGGCTGTGGGGGTGCCTCGAACTTCGTCGGGGACCTGAGGGCAACGGCAGGGCGCGGCGGAGGGGGGGGGCCTCCTCCGCGCCAGACGCAACGGGTGTCTGGATGCGCCACGGCTTGGCGTCGCGGGAAGGCCTGCCTACCCTACAGGAGCGACGAGCAATCGACGCACGAACGAACCAGACCGTTCCGCCCGTCCGAGAACCCGTGGAAGTCCAAGGACAGCAAGAGAGGCTCGGCAGGCAAAAGAGGCGGGGCGGCCGCGGGGCGGGCGGCGGGAGAGAGGCAGGGGGGCGGCGGCGCGGCAACAGAGGCACTCTCTCTAGCTGCACCTCTCCATCTTCACCTGCAGGCGGAGAGGGTCACAATGAGCACTGAGCAGCGCCCACAACCCTGGCGACAACACGGGGCCCTGAATTAACCAAGAAACATAACAGAGCGCTGAGAAAGCACAACGGTAGGAACAAACTTCGGAAAACCAGCCAGCCAACCCGAGAGACCCACCAGGGTCACATCAAACTCTGACAGCATCATGCATGGACCAATACCTAGGGGGCCACAGGGAAAAGGGGGGACCAAAAAGGGGGACACGGCAACTCAGGAGAGGAGGGGCACGGCAGGAGGAGCAGGAGGAGCAGGGGGAGGGGCGGCAGCAGCAGCAGTCAGACGCAGAGCACGTAGCGCCTCATTAAGCTTGGGGTGCCGACGAGACGACTGCCGAAGCCTGGCGTTCATTAGAAACTCCCCCGGCTGGACCGAGCCAGTCCTGCGAGCATTATGCGCGGCCAGAAAGCAATCGATAAGGGCGCGCCCCACTAGGTCACGTGACCGCCCCCACTGTGGCCCCAAACAACAAAGAGTGAGGAGCCAATCCTCACCCGTTAGAGCCGCGGTCCAAGACCTCAGAAGTCCACCACGGGGGAATATGTCAATCAACCCTGCCTCCAACTTGGGGCACACGCGATAATGCCTCAGATCGTCGTCAGCCGCTTCCAGAGGACACCCAAACGCACAGCCCTCCACCGTGGTATGCAGCCGACTGGAGGTGCAGACCCCACGGCAGAGCACTCTAAGGACCCCCGTGACGAGGTGCATCGCGCTGTCCTTCTCAACTTTACGCATCCCCTGGGCAAGCACCTGAAAGTCAGCTACCGTAAAACGGTCGGGACCCACCCACTTGGACACCCTCTGAAACATGGTGCGGAGGGGAACAGTGGGGTCACGGAGCCCTCTGAGCTTGCGCATAGCTTTCTTCTGAAGGGATTTCTTGGGGATGGGTTCCAGAGTCGGGACCGTGAAGTTGCCTACTTCAGTCACCGTAGTCCTGATCCAGGAAGACTTCCACCAGGGCCAGAACAATCGAGCGGGAATGAAGTTATCGTCATCCAGGGAAACCGTCAACGACTCCATCTCATACTGGATAGCATCAATACTGGAGCAAGACATCACCACCCGAAACTTGATAGCTTTCGAAAAACAATCGAGATCCAAGCATTCTAAGGAGGCTCCCAACGCTCGCATGCCCGCCAGCATCTCCCTCGAGAAGGCATGGCGGGGACCAGCAGTAATCACCTGTAAGGCCTCATTATACGCTTTCCGAAGAGCCTTGATCACTAGACAGAGTTGTAACTGGTACGCCAGAATCGGCATGCAGTGCGAGTGGAAAAGGCGAATGGTCTGTGGAAGCCCAAGCCCAAGGAGCCTCCGAACCGTCATCCAGAACTTGGGGACGGTGTTGCTCCATACTTTGTCCAGAGCCCCAGGCCCGAGCCAGAATCCCAAGTATAGAACCACGCGAACAAACCCAATGCGGTAGTACTCACCCCCTTGGCTCGAAGGTGGGCACCTAATCTATCAGGATCAAGCGAGCCAATCACCAGTACCTTACATTTGAGAATGTTCAGCCCAAGTCCCACAGCGCGTTCCAACTTACGAAGGAGCGAGAGCGTCGGCTGGAGGTCAGCCAGGATGTTGGGAAGGCAGAAGGAGAGATCATCAGCGCAGGCTCTAATCCGAGGGACATGGTCAGTGAGCTTGGCCCTCATCCAACGCAATACTAGGTCTAACGCATAAGCGAAGAGGAGCATCGAAGCAGGATCACCTTGCCGCACCCCACGCTCCACCGAAAAAGCAATGCCAGTAGTCCCAGGGAAGTGGATTACAGCCGCATTGTCACGGTACAACTCGCGATAGAAACCACAAGCTTCACCAGGAACACCCATAGCCTCCAAGACCGCCAAGATCCAGGATACGATCAGAGAGGGGAACGCAGCCTGAAAGTCCGTGAAAAGAATGCCCGAGCGATCCCCACCAGTAAGCATCTGACGAAGACCCCACCATTCAATCTCAACCGCGTTGTCAAGGAGCCCACGTCGCGGGACCCCCCCACGCTGGATCGGATCGATCACTGACGGCGCAGCCCGCTGGAGGCCAATGGAGAAGGCGTCACTCAGGAGCTTCGCATCGGTATTCGCAAGCGTGGGTGGGCGAATCTTATCAGGCGACCGAACAAGGACAGCGGGGTGCTCGTCGTCTTTGAGGTCTTTGGACAGGAAACACATCCTGCCTCGACGCATGCACGCCGAAACAGTACCCCCAGACGCTTGGTACATCTCATCATAAACAGCAAATAAAACATCAGCGCCCCCCTCAGCTTTCCAGCACCCATATGGAATGCCATCCTCCCCAGGGGCAGAGTGATGCTTTAATCGGGCTCGCTCAATAAAGCCGTCAACGTCCAACTTCCAATGTAATGGGTCCAACTGGATCGGCTGGGCATGAGCGAGGATGTCAGGCCAAAGGGTCCGATCAGGTTCCTTGGCTGCAACAACCGCCTGCCAATGGTCCCGGAGGGCCTCAGCAGAGGCCGCCGGAGAAGGGCGCGCCTGCCCAGCACTGTCCAGGACCCCAGAGAGCCCATAGCGCCGACGCGTCTTTGACCAAGCACGACGGAGGTGTTGCAAGCGGGCCATGGCCTTAGCCTTAGACTTCTCGTCATCCTCCCACCCGTCCATCGCCCGCTCCTCCGACTCATGCCAAGCATCCTTCAGAGACTGCACCAATGCACCCAAGCCGACTATATCCAAGCATCTCTCACGGTCTGGATCAAAGTACTGAAGCAACCGAGGATATGCACGTATCGCACGCACACACTGATCGAACCTGCACATGCGCCACCCACGGAAGGCCATCATAGCAAAGTGGAGCTTCTCACAATTCTCTTTCGGGGGCTTCGACCGAAGCCGAGCCTTGAACAGAGCGACCATCTGCCAGAATATCTCCTTCACCCGAGCCAGTTTCTCCCGAGGGGTCAAATCCTGGCCGATTTCCAAAATAGCGCTGGCACACAACGCATGGTAAGCTCCATGTCGGGAAATCCACTTAGGAATCTGGGTGGGTAATGCTGATGGCATTCTCAGAGCGACAGTGGCCGCAACAGGGATGTGGTCAGGCGAGGCGAAGGCCTTAACGGCATGCCCCAGGGTATTTACCGTCACCGCCAAATCACTCAAGACAGGGGCCGAGAGAGAAGGCGAGAAACCGGCCAGCAATCAACGGAAACGGAGTGATCGATTCGAAATGAAGCCAGCTTACTCGATATGACTGTAACCACACCGCCACCAGCCCTCGGGTCGATCATCGAATGGTGAATAATTGCACTACGACAACGGTCATCACGCTGTAAAATCTCCACATCAGACGCCGTGCCATGGGCCCCCTGTAAACACACAGCGTCAAACCTGCCAGCAAGACCACACATCTGCTTATAACGCCGAGCTGCCAGCGGAGACGAAGTAGAGTACGATGACAAGAGAGCACGCGTATTCCAAGAGCACAAGGCAAGCGTAGAAGAAGGAGCAAACACCCCGTTCGCTCCAGAGGACGGGTCACCAGGGGTATACGGTCCCCCTGAATTCAGATTCAAACACTGGTTGGCTGGCTGAGCACTGCCCTGGCTGGTCGGCACGCGGGCCCGATGGTTTCCCCCGACAGGCCCACCATCCCAGGGAGGGCCCGAACCACCAGGGACCCGACAAAAATAACCAGGCAGCGCACTGGGAATCCCGAGGCGGGGAACTCCAGGACAACTGGGGCCCTCACACAAAGGGCCGAATCTGATCAAAAAGGGTGGCAATGCAGGCAGCGCGCTCACCTACTCCGAACGTTCCGAGGGCCTCAGGGATCAGAACGAGTTCGGGGCGACCGCACTCAAGGACCATGACCTTCGCAAGAATCGCTGGGCGGGTGGCCGCGATGAGACCGCATATCTGACCGCCGAGACCGTTGCTGCCCACCTGGAAACCTTTCTCCCCCAAGACCTTCCCGATGATCGCACGAGTCTGTCCCAGGTAGTAGAACAACTTACGGCTAGCGGGGGGCAAGTCACGACGCGCGCGGAGCTCCCAGCCCTGGTTATCAATCGGGTTCTGGCATACAGTCTTACCAATGGTCTGGCTCTTACCGACGAACGCCGCGCACGACAGAGCACTGGGGAAGTCAAAGACCACCTTCCGCGTGAGGGGGTATGCTCGAACGATCGGTCCTTCGCCAGCTGGACTACGCGCGGCCACAGTCGGGGCCACCGCTTCCTTGAGAGGCGCTTCCAGCAGGGGCTTCTCAAAACCTAGAACAATGAGACGAGTAGCACTGGCTTGGTCGGGGCCCGACGTCCTCAACATCTTCCGACGCCCTCCTTCCCCACCACCTCCCGCGAGCTCGAACTCCGAATCGGCGCGAGTCGACGAACCTGCCGAGAGCTTCTGCTGTAACTCATGCATATGAACGTCGATCTTTGCCACTACTGCCGCCAACTTCGCATCTGTGTCAACCGAGACCTGGTGGATCGCTGCGTCCTGGGATTTCTTTATCTCTGCCCAACGAGCCTCCGAGCGACGATTCATCTCCGCGAACTCCTCCTGCATTCGATCGAAGTTGGTCCCCATCACTGTCATCTGCTGGCGAAACAACTCAAACTCTGCTGTGTGCGAGGTAAACCCTTCTTTCACAATCGCCGTCAAGGCGCTAAGCTGCACGGACACCTCCGACTGTACCTCGGGCGCGGGCGGCGGCGCACCCCCACCCGCGGCCCCCGCAGGGGCAAGAGGGGGAGTCTGTCCAGGCAGTGCAGGCAGGCCGTTCACGGATCCTGCAACACGAGCGGCCTCAGCCATGGCTGGAGTGAGAGGGACAGAGGGCGAACGGCCGTCGGCCGAGGCGCGCCCGGCCCGAGGGAGAGGGAGCAGGAAGACCCGAGGAGCGGGTCGGGGGGAGCCAGGCCGAGCGGGTCGCGCAAACCACCCTGAGCCGATACGGCTTGAGCCAAAATGGCTACGGAAGGGGGGAGGAGGAGGAAGAGGAAGAGGAGGAGGAGGAGGAGGAGGAGGAGGAGGAGGAGCAGCAGGAGGAGCAGGAGGAGAAGGAGGAGGAGGAGGAGGAGGACTTCCAAGTACGCGAAAGGCTTCAGGACGCCTAAGCCCATCTTTAAGGATGAGGCGACCCACCGACTTCGGTGATCCACGACCGCTTGGAAGGCTCATCCTTAAAGTATTGAGCTTGTGTGGTGCGATAGGCACTCGCATGGGAACAGGCCTGGGTCGTATGCGAACGCGCCCCTCACAATGCGGAACGTGCGTGCTCCACGCTCTGATTGATGAGCCCTCTGGTATAGTCAGCACGCCGAAATGTCACGTGGACAATTACGTGCCCGCACCGTACTTGTGAGTACGGTGTCCAAAGCCCCCTCCTCCTACTTCCTCTCATCCCCTCCAGAGAGAGAGAGAGAGGGAGAGAGAGAGAGAGAGGACAAAGGCGTCGGCGCTGGTAGCGCAGCGGGAATTCGGGCTCGGCTCTCATGGGCTGGCCGTGCGTGCCCGCCCGTGGACCCCTGGAGGGGCAGGGCGCGGCGACCCTTCCTTTTGGCCCGCCACCTCTTCTAGAGGCCTCCGAAAGCCGAAAGGTAAGGACCCGACCCCCTGAAAAGGTAAACCAATGACGCACGGGTGCCTGACAAAGACCAGCGAAGAAAACGAAGAGCAGAAGACGAACCGATCGCAACCCTGAGGTTGCCATGGTGGTGTGTGGCGCCTTGAGGACGCAAGCGACCGACAACCGACGAGGGCGCCTACATAGGCTACAGTGTGCACAATGGTGTCCACCGTTTGGGGGGGGGTCCTTCGGGGGAGGAGGGGGAGGGGGAGGAGCAGGAGGAGAAGGAGGAGGAGGAGGAGGGGGAGGAGGAGGGGGAGAAGCAGGAGGAGAAGGAGGAGGAGGAGGGGGGGGAGGGGGAGGAGGAGCGGCGCAACCGTGGCTCCCGGGAGCTTCCTTCCGACCCCGCGGGCCCCCCTGGGGGCCTCGAGACTCTCACCTCCGGCCGCCTGCCCGCGTCTCGGCGCGAGGCGAGGGGGCCGCCATGGAAGGGCTCGGTCTGCCAGGGGTCGATCAGGCCGCCCCTGACTAAAGGGGCCCTGGGACACACAAAACACACACACACAAATCCCAGGATTCCCCAATTATCCTATACTTTCTGTGCTTTCGTCTTCCCCCGCATTTCCCATAGTTTCTGATATTTTCGTGTGAGACGACGATTAGTTGTGTCTGTGCTTCTTTCTCTGTTGACTAACCCACGTCCCCGATGTCGTGACTCCTGCACGACGTCGCCCCCCAAAAAGGTCTCTCGGGGATCTCCTGACCCGGGGTCAGTCCTAACCAGGGTCAGCCAGGCTTTACAGGTTTCTGCAAAATCCTGCAGGATCCTGCACGCAAGCAAAGGTCAAGGCGGCCCTGGACCTGCAGGATCCTGCAAAATCCGGTGCCCTGGCCGACCTGAGTATCGACCCAGTCCCCGGGACCAGCCCTTCACCTCGAGCCCTTTCTTGACTGCCTGTGGGCCCCTCGAAGGCCCCCCAGAGGCCCAAAGCGGCAAACAACTGTCCGCCAAGTGTTTTGTTCCAGTGCGCGAGGGAGGGCCTGGAGAGGGACGCTGCGCAAGACACTTCAATTCGAACCAGGCCTGCATCACTTCAGGCACACAACCGTTTCTTCTGAACATTTGGCATTCGCACCGCCTCCGACAAGAATGTCTTATGTGACATGCTCATCTTGCCGTTGCCGAGTGCTCGTCGCCCAGAAGGTCTCTGGTCAATGTCATTCCTGTTTGCTGGACAACTTGGGGAGGGACGTGCCGCAGGCCCCGGCGGACCTCTGGTAGGTCTGGCCGAACAGGAAGATCTCGAGGCGGCCTCGCCGCTCGGGCCCAGACAGCTCGCCCGCGGCCGCGCCAGCCGCGGCACTCCCCGGGGAGCAAGGGGCAGTTTCGAACAGACGCACGATGCATCTCTCTGCGGTCGTCGTCGGCCACGGAGGCCGCCCAAACGTCCGCCGCCTCCTCCTCCTCCTCCTCCTGCTCCTCGTCCTCGTGGTCCTGCTGCTGCCTGCTCCTCCTCCTCCCATCCTGCTGCTGCTCCTACTGCTGCCCCCCTCCTCTGAAGGCCACCAGAAGGAAGCAGCAAGGAGCAATCGATCGGCGATCCTGAACGCGGCGGCTGGACGGGGCTCGGTAAACAGGGTCAGGATGGACTCCGCAAGGGAACCGCAGGCACAATTCAGTCGACGATGTCGACGAGGTTCAAGCTGCGATGCCTCTGGACGTGTTTGGCTCCTTGGGGTCTCCTCGTCGCCACGGCTGGATCCGCGTCGAAACCCTGGCCAAAACGCAAACATGGAAAGGTCTGGGAGCGATTCTGAGCCAGCGAAGAGGGCAATAGAACCCGTACGAAGGTCCTGTCCTACTGGCTCTGGGAGTGGCGCGGCCGTCCTGGACCCATGGACGCCCCCGCCATGTCAGGGCCGATGAGGTAGATGCGCGCGCCATCGGGCAGGCCCTCGGCCAGCACGTCAAAGTCCATCGACAGCTCTGCCTCGCTGACTCCCCCCACGTGAATCACCTGCGTGGGCGGCTCTCCACATCCCGGCACTCCTCGTCCTCCTCAACCGCTATCTCCTCCTCCTCCTCCTCCTCCTCCTTCTCCACCTCCCTCCTTGACGCGGGGCGCCCTGTTTGCATGGCAAACATCACACCCCGGCCCCAGGCGACGCGAACACCTCACGTCGACTGCGGCTCTGGAGGCCAGGCACGGTCAGAAGACGGTCCGTGGCGGACCGTTCCAGGAGGTGTGGCCTTCTGTTGTTCCAGGTAGTAACTCGGCTTGTTACGCCCCGCCATGTCGGCCCAAGGGGACCCCCAGATCGCCCAAGAGCCTCCCAACAGGGAACCCCATCCAAGAGAGCGCCAAGACGGTACAGAGAGGCCCCCGAGACTGCCTCCGAATGCGTCAGACGGGTCAAGAGTCCCCTAAGACGGCCGAAGAGGCCCCAAAAGGCCCCAAGAGGCCCCCAAAAGGCGCGCAGGAGACGCGCAGGAGGCGCCCAGGAGGCTCCTCGGAGGACTCATTGTTTCTAACCACCCTGTGGTGTTGGGTCCTCGTTTGGAAGGGACAACGCCCCGCGTTCCTCCCTGCTTCCTCCTCCCCCTCCTCCTCTGCGCCTCCCCATCCTCCCTCCTCCCTTCCATGCCTCTCCCCTCCGCATGCCCATCCCATTTCGGCACACCCCTGACACGTTTCGTTTCCCCATGGGGAGCTCCACCTGAGGCCCAAGTGGGAAAATTCGCATGGCACCGCCGCCCCAGTGCGGCTCACCCTCACACGCTTCGTTGCCCCATAGGGAGCTCCACCTAAGGCCCCTGTAGGAAAGTTCGCATGACACCGCCGCCTCATTTCGGCACGCCCCTCACACGCTTCGTGGCCCAATAGGGAGCTCTACCTAAGTGGGAAAGTTCGCATGGCACCGCCGCCCCAGTTCGGCACGCCCCTCACACGCTTCGTGGCCCCATCGGTAGCTCCATCTAAGGCTCAAGTGGGAAAATTCGCATGGCACCGCCGCCCCAGTTCGGCATACTCCTCACCCGTTTCGTAACCCAACAAGGAGCTTCACCTAAGGCCCCAAGTGGGACAATTCGCATGGCACCGCCGCCCAACTTTGGCACACCCGTCACACGCTTCGTGGCCCAATAGGGAGCTCCACAGAAGGCCCAAGTGGGAAAGGTCGAATGGCACCGCCGCCCCATTTCGGCAAACCCTCACACGCTTCGTGGTCCCATAGGGAGCACCACCTAAGGCCCCTATGGGAAAATTCGCATGGCACCTCCGCCCCGTTTCGGCACACCCCACCCCTCACACGCTTCGTGGCTTCATAGGGAGCTCCAACTAGGGCCAATGGGAAAATTCGCATGTCACTGCCGCCCCAGTTCGGCTCAACCCTGGCACGTTTCGTGGCCCCCAAAAGACCTCCACCTAAGGCCCCAAGTGGGAAAACTCGCATGGCACAACCGCCCAATTTCGGCACACCCGTCACACGTTTCGTGGCCCTATAGGGAGCTCCACGGAAGGCCCCAATAGCGACGTTCGCATGCTCACACGTTTCGTGGCCGAAGGCTGTACCGCATGCGCTACTCGGAGTTTTCGCGCCCCCCTTCTTCGTCTCGTCTCCGTCGCGGTACTCGCAGCTGCATATGGCTGGGTCCTTCGTCAGGCTAATTTCCATGTACTACCCATTCTCCTCATCCTCCCTGTGGGGCTGACGAAGATGAACTCCAATTCACGACCCGCCTCAGTTCAGACCGCTCGCTGAACTGCAGGGGCGTGTGAAATCGACCTCCCCCCTACCACGCGGACGAAGACGAGGTCGGGTTCACGACCCGTCCCAGTCCAGTTTAGACCAGTTGTTTGAATTGCGCTGTTCACACAGTCAGTCTCCTCCCTGCTGCGCTGTTGCACAGGCACAGAGGCGTTGGTTTGCCGCAGGCAGCTGGAAGGTTTCGGAAAACACATCTTGTGCATTGATGCCTTCAAGTGACATCTTGCTTAGACTGAACACTACATGCACTCAAAGCGCGCTGTCGTGCGTACCGTTGGACTCGAAAGCCATCCCGAAAGCCTCCAAAACCCTCCCCGGAGCCCGAGACCCCCATCTGCTCCTGGCGCCGCTCGAGGTTTGCAGCTCTCGGAGGTCCTCAGACGCTGGAGGCCCTGGGCACTGATCGAGGCCCAGACGCCCTGACCTTGGACGCCCATCCCCCAGGCTGCCGCCGCACCCAGGCGGCGCGGGCCCGGAGGGCTTTCCTCCCTCCCGGTGTGGACCGAGCCACGTCACACGCGCACTCTGCCCACCCTAAGCTCAGGAGGCAACTGATGGGAGGCAGTCGCAAGAACGATGAATTGAGACGAAACCAGGACGAGAACACATTAGGGCGAGGATAAATCGAGAATCTCTGAGAATCAGCCGGTTTAGAAGATGTCTCGGGCGCCGCGGCCTTCTCAGAGCGTTCCAGAAGGCTCTGTGAGCGTTCCGAACCGCTCTGGAGCGGATTTACCCTCGTCTTGGCCCTGTCCGATTAATATCTACGAAGCCCGATTAAGGGGCCATGAAGCGGCATTGCTCACAGGATTGAGCCCGAGTGGGACGGACGGCAAGAGATGAAGGAGGATCGTACCAGATGAGGCCTGTCTCTGGCCATAAATCTGCCAGCGCTGTTGCTGCACTTACCCTCCCAGGAGCTGCATCCTGACTAGGATGCACAACAAAACAGTTGCACGATACCCGACCCCTAACCAACAGAAACACGACTGCATAAATTCGACATGAACCGACAACTCTCTGTCGCTGCGTTGTTAATTATGAGCCACGTCTACATCACAGAGCTGGGGGGCTGGGACGGTGCATGTCACTCCTTGACAACAAACTCGCCCAGGTTTTGGGCCGCCGCGATCGCCGCGGCGACCTCCAAAACCCACCTGGAGTTCGGGGTCGGATATAATGCAACCGCAGGACCTGCCCTGGCGCGCGTCCTGAACGGAACCCCGTGCCGAACCTGCCCGTGGCTGCTGGCAATGGCCCCCTCGAGCACCGGGGCGATTGGCAGGATGCCACCGGGCCCATTCGATCGTTCTCCGCTGGGACGAATGCCGCCAGCGAGGGGGCCCGAGCGTGGCCTGCCTCCATCGGCACGCCCGAGACCGACGACGCCGCCGCTGGGAACCCCGCAGATGTAATTGCACTCGGGCTTCTGGGCCCTGTCCCAAGGGGCTTCGCAGAAACGCCACCGGACACCGCATCGTACAGTCCAATTTTTTCCATGGGGCCCTGCGGGCGACAGGTGTTGAAACAAGATGTACACTTTCTTAAGCAAGCGCGAAGAAAACCCTGTGGCAGAAAAAAGATGTACACACTGTGTTTAGGCCGCCACTTGCCACTAACTGGTAGACAAACAGCACATCACAGAATGGACATGTTCTCGGCCCCGAGGAGCCGCAGGCGGCCCTAAACTCCCGTCGCCGTCGCCGTCATCCACGCCTCGGGGGACAAGACGATACCGATGCCGCTGCTACACGGCCCTCTCCGGGTGTGCGCTCGGACCAGGAATTGGGGGCGACTCCAGCCGTGGCGACGAGGGCCCCCAAGAAGAGCAGCGCCATCGTGACCGCGATTTTCTTTCGGGTAACGGTCGTTACCTGGGGGGGTCGGGCGGGAGGGTAAAGGTAATAGCGGCCACGGCGTGCACCCGCCAGCGTGCGTCCGCGCCAGCGGCGCATCAATCGCCTGTGTGCACCAGAGTCCCTGTGTACACGACAATTCGCAATGCCTGCGTGGACCGAAACATGCCTTTCAGCACCACTCCACGCCTGTGAGCTCGGCGCCGCAACAGGTGGGGAGCCTGCGAGCGCCACAACACGTTTGTGAACGCCAAAGCATGCCTTTCGGCACCACGCCACGCCTGTGAGCACAGCGCAAAACCTGGTGAGCGTCCGCCCAGCAGCATGTAGAGGGGGATCTGGGCCACCCCGTGCCAATACAATCGTCAATGTTGCCTTGGGGGGGGGGGCGGCCCGGGTAACGACCGTTACCCTGGGAAGGAACAAACAAACGATCAAATCCACTCCTCATCCTCCTCGGAACGTCGCCGCGGTCGTCGCCGTGGCCGTCGACGCCGCGCCGCCTGAGGCCGCAACTTCACGTCCTCCAGCGCAGCCAGCAGAGTTCGCGCGCACGACGCCCCGCGTGCCGACGGCGGCCGCAGCATCGGGCACACCCCGGGCATGGCGGCCGCCGCGCGGCGCGGCCGCCGCGACGCGTTGCGGCAGCTGGGGGCGCAGACAGCTCGCGGCGGGACCTTTCGATCCTGAGATCTGGGCGTTGCAGGTTTGACACGCTGGGCCATGTTCGCCCGCTTCTGGGCCCTGGGGCCTTAATGGTCCTCGAAAACGGCGGGGCCGATTCTTCCCCCGCTTCGGTTGGCCGATTCTGCACTCGGTTGTCCAACATCGTTGCCCTGATTTTCCGGTTCCTGTTCGGCGAGCCGTGTTTCACCGTCAATATTCAATCTTTTGGAGTCGGTCGAAAGAAACAACAGCCCAGCCGTGTCCAAGAACCCCTAAGCCCGGGACCATCACAGACCGATCCAACTAGAAAAATGCCGCAAGAAGATGGGGTCTAGGGCTCTGGTCGTGATTTTCCGCGATGCTGCCAATTTTTTTCGCGACGTCGGATCTCAGGGGACGCCGCCGACACTGATGCCGATGATCACCACGGCGGCGGGGGAGGGCGGCGATAACGGACGGCGGTGGGGGCAGCCGCTGCCCCGAGGGCAGCGATGGAAACCACGGCGGCGACAGACGACAGACGACCGACGGTGGCGACCCCGACAGCGACGGCAGGAAAAACGGCAGCGGCGGCCGCTGGTGGGGCGACGGGCGCAGCTGGAAGAGGGCCCTTCAGGTCGACAGCGGTCTCCGCAAGGAGGCCCGAAGCTAGCCAGAGAGGTCCAGCGGCGTCGATCCTCGCTCCATCGAGCCCCCGAGCTTCGGCGGCGGCGGCCCGAGCCTCGAGAGAGCGTGCCATCGAGAGAAGTGTTCCCTTTCGACGGGCACGACGCGGACGCAAAGGGCTACTCTGGGTTCAGGAGGGGCTCTGGCCGTCGGGTCGTTCCTCGGATCCGGGTCGGGTAACCTCATCGCGGCCGAGGCTCGCCGTGGCCAGGAATAGGGAGCCGAAAGACGCGAAGATGCTGACCTCATTCCCAGCACGAGTCGCACAAGCGTCTCATCTCAAGTTGCACCGCACACGTCACTGAACAGCGAACGATTACAACAGTGCAAGACAGGAAGAGAAACATGCTACGGGTTGGCAACGGGAAAAACGAAGGGGAGACGGGGGTACACCAGCCTGGGCCTGAAACAGCTGTCTGCGCGGGCGCGGGCATATGGAGAGCTGAAGGGAAGAGCACAGAGCATAGATATCACCAGACATCAACAGCTCCTGAACATGTGTTCCCGTCAGCCTATACACGTAATGGCCTTCAGCGCTGGGGCCATTGTCCGGCAGCAGTTCGCTGCTGGTGGGCCTCCATGTTGTCCTCCTCATTCACGATGCACATCGACCCATTCCGCATGAGTTCCGCCATGAGATCTATCTTGGCCCTGCGCTTCGCAATACCGTCCACGATCATCGCAGGATCATCGGCCCACCGAATGTCGCATCCCATGGCATTCATGGCTTGACGTATGATTTGGAATTGTGTGGAGCGCTTGCGATCTCGTCCTCCGGTGGCCGTCCACTGCAGGCAGTCGTGCAACGACTTGGCGTCCACCACGCATAGCCCCTTACGTAGAAAGAACGCCTCCTTCTCCACTGCGCTGCGCCCTGCCAGCGACAACAATCGACGCTGCCCCCGCCACCTCTCCCACTCATTCAGTCGAACCCCTGAGAACGTGAACTCGTGACACAACGTGACCATTCACCCCAACTCGGCTACGCCCGCGTTGAGCGACAGGGTCTCGGCGCGCAGCGTGGAGTCCACCGCGCGATTCATTCGCGAACTTCTCCACGCCAACAGGCTAACTGGATCCCGCTGTCCAGCAGCATCTCCTCGAGCGTTTGCCAGCGCAGCAAAGGCCCTCTGCGACCCACCTTCGCTGCTGTTGCGAAGGCTCGCGTCCGACACGGATCCCCGCATCAGTTACTCGAGAGGAATCGACCGCGCCGCGATGCCCAGGTCGGCGGTCTCCTTCATATGCTTCACTGGCTGGTTAATCTCCTTCACGCCGTCGCAAGCGAGCTCACTCAGCGCCTGCTGCAGCGCACTGCATCGTCCACTTCCGTCGACACGTAATTCTCGCGCGAGCCAGGTGAGGGAACCCAGCGCAGCACTTGCTTGACTGCGCTCTCCGGGTGAGCACGCATTAACGGTGACAGCCGCTCCTCTATGAACTTCCTCCTGGACGCGTGGAAATTGTAGCCTTTGCCCTGGGCGCACTGGCGCCCGTTGAACATGGCGCCATCCTTCTCCTACACCAACGCCATGACCTTACCGAACCTCCGACTGCGTAGCTCGGTCATCCGCTGCTGGTGGCGTTCGCCGCCGACGTCGAAGATGTCGCCCATCTCCACGGCCGAAGTCCCCTCAACACCCGGCGGGGCCTGGATCCCAGGCCCAGCAACTCCACGCTGAGCTCCAAGATCCGCCAGACGGACCAGCGGCTGCACGGGGGCGTCCTCGGGGACAAGCATGAACGCGTTTGGGCCCGGCGCGCTCTGGCGATAGCCCGGCTTCACGAGATCCTGCGCCAGCCCCGCGCGGAAACGCAGAGGTGCGTCGCCCAAACCGCATGCTCCAGAAACCAATCCAATGAGCTGCCCGAGCACCATATTTGGTAATCACGCACGGCCCAACCCAGCGCTCATTCTCGTGATCGGGGCACCACTTGTCAGCAGGGTCCTGTGAGATCTCGCGCCGTGCCCGAATCCAATCTCCAGGCTGCACCTCCACTCGCGGCCTTGGGCCGCTGGCAAGCACTCTCCTGATCGAGCTGTGCGCGTCCACCTCCATCATGGCCCGATGAGCAGCCAGTCGCAGACTGCGAGCTCGCTGCATTTCGGCATTGGGACCCTGGGCGAGCAGGCGTGCGTCCATGCAGCCATCCGACAGCAGGCTTCCTGACAGCCTTGGCAGCCTTGGCAGCTGCCTGGCACTCGCTGTGCTGGCGTGGCTCCGAAGCGATTGGTGGATCGCTTCTTTGCAGCCTCGCACGCAAGCACCGTCGCCTCTGCCTCCTTCCTGGTCTCGAGCGGCTCTAGCTCACAGGCTTCGAGTAGATGGCCTTGAAGCGCCCTCCTGCCCTCTCGGTCCTCGATATTCCGCGGACCCCTGGCGTCGAACATGGAGATCAGGCTGTCCTCCTCTTCTGGTCGGTCAGCAACGGCCCCCGTAAACACCTTGCCCTCGTCCGCCACCAGGGTCTTTGGAGGCCCGCGCATCCGTTGCCAGCGCCGGCAGAACGCCAGCCACGCGTCCCATTGAGTCTTCTTTCCCTTCGGCCCCAGTCCGCGTCGTCGAAATACGGCGCGTTATCGCGGCTGCCCTCCTGGAGGAAGATCAGGTCGATGCCGACGACGCGATTCATCGTGCGCGGCTTCAGGCTCCAGATGAACACGCACCTTGCACGCGTCGAACTCGAACTTGGTCTTGGCCCGCCGATTCAGATGCAGGCGCGCTCTTCCAAGGCGCAAGGCACGGCATAAGTCCACGCGACTCGGGCGAGCCCACTCCAAGAGCTCGTCCTCGCCATGCGTTTCCTCCTCTGGTGCCTCCACGCCCTCGTCCACAGGGTGCACCTTCTCGTTCTCACCCTCCTCATCCGCTGCGTGGGCCTCCTCGAACTCGGCCCAGCGGTGCCCATCATCTCTTGGCTGCCGACAGAAGTCCCCGAGCGATCGCCCGACGCGACCCCAGCGGATATCGCTCAGCAAAGCGCGCCTTGCCATCGATCCACATCTCATGTTCATGATCTCCTCGGCATCATCTCTCCAGCTCGTTGCCAATGTGGCCGAAACCGGTGCTGAACTCTGTCGGTTTCTTCCACGCCCCACCCTCGGCCCCCTTCAATCCAAACCGACACTGGTCAACGAAGATCACTTGAACTCCGTCCAGGCCTGCAAGTGAGTCCACCGCCGGATCCGCGAGGCCCTCCGCGTCCCTCGGATGCTCAAAGAGGATATAGCGCCCCCGCACGTGCCGCTCTGCGAGCATATGGATCCTGAAACGAAGAAGCTGCAGCCCACCATTCCGGTAGGCCTTCGCCTTCTTCGGGCCCATGCGCGGGCAGTTTCTCTCCATCAGGGCAGAGAACGGGCCACGCCGCGGAGATCCCATCGTAAGATGGGGTCCAGTCGCCGAACCTCCTCTGCACAGTCGGCTCTATCCTGGGCCCGATCGAAATTCCATCTGGTCTTGAGGTCGCGCGCCAGCCCACCGCCGCGGCCCCGCTTCTGCAGGGCCTCGGACACCAGCGGCGTGGAGAACACCTCGGCAACTTGGATACCACTCTCTTGACGAAGCTTCGACAGGGTTGCGCGAGGCGCGTCCTTCCTTTCTTCGCCCAGGAAAAAAATGTCCTCGACCCCCCACCTCCTAGTTCACCACCTGGTCGCTCAGCTTGCCGGGCAGGCCCCCGGCCCGCTCCTGGAAAGTGCCCCGTTTCAGCTTCCGCCGCCTGGCGCCCGCGACGCAGGCCCGATCATGCAGCGTAGCTCTCGCTCTCTCGATTGCTCCTCGTCGATGATCGTGGCAAGTCCGCCGCAGAGGCCCCATCAGCACTCGCGCCCAGCTGCTTCCTTCTCGCCATCAGGCCAGGTCTTAAGACGCCAAAGTCGATCACTCGTCTCCGGACAACTATCCATCTGCCTTGTCCCACTCCTTCAGATCCCTGTTCCGCGCGCGCTTCCGACCTGGCGGCGCCGGCATGCTCTCCGCCGCAATCGCGCCCTCCCTGGTGGTCATCGGCTTCCCCTTGGACTCCTTCGGCGGCTTGACTTGGCCCCTCCTCGGCCTCTGGTTGAACATCCCGAACGCCTCCTCGTAGCTCTCCTCCTCTGGCCTCATTGGCGTCTTCGCCTTGCCCTTGGTCAGAATGATTTCCGCCTAGGGGCCCTTTCTCCAGCGCCCCCCGCAAGTCGTGCACTGCGTCGCCGCCGCCACGCTGCCAACGCCCTTCGCCGCGCACAAGGGGCGATGGCATTCGGGCGCCGCCGTCGGAAACTGGCTGCGCGACCGGTCCAAGGGATAGCCGAGGCCCCGGTGCCAGTGCTTCCGATTCTCCGGCAGCACTTCCCGTGCCGTGGTCTGGCGCTCTCCTTTCCGGCACTCGCGACAGTGCTCGCCGTGCCTCTCCGCGGCCGGGTCCGTCGCGCAGCGCCATTGGGCCCGCATCTTGGCCCCGTGGGCCATGCAATAGACCGCCCCCCACTCTTGGTAGTGCGCTGGCGGCGTCGGGCGGAAGTGGGCCCTGGGTCACCGCTGGCGTCGTTCTCGCGGCCCCGGACAGCGACGCGCGCGAGCGCTGGCGCTGTCGGTGCTGGACTGAGCTCACAAACGCCTCCGGCTCGCTCTCCTCCTCACTGCTCACCGGGCCGAAACGCACGCCGGGGCGCGGCGTGTAGAACGGCCCCGCAAGCGGTCGCGCCGATGCCAAGAGCGCAAGCGCCGATGCGATGCGCGCCAACGCTTGCCGTGCTGGAGCCTGGGCTCGGCCCAGGGGTGCCTGAACTTCGCGAAGATATGGAATGGCTGGAAACATCGCTCTCCTGAGAAGCGCCACGGGCGTCGCCTCGACTCAAATTTGCGCGACAATGAGATGCGGGGCCTTGAACCCTTGGCCCCCAGGCGGCGCGCTCCATCCCTCTGGTTAACTACCGACGCTGCGGCGCGTCCAGCGTCGATCCTTCCCAGGGGAATATCTGAATTCACCTGCCTCAGCACTACCTTCATCTCATCCATGTCTACAATCGACTACGCGCAGGAGTGGCCCTAGGCTCTGGTGGGAGACAAAAGCCAACACCAACCCCGAGAAACGACTTGTTCCGCGAAGAGTCGAATTGCGTTTTGGGCCAGCGCGACCCCGCCCTGGCCCGGGGAAGCGCAGAGCGGCCGGGGAAGGCGGGGGAAAGGGGGGCTTCGCGCAGCAGGTAGAAGAGCAGGAAGCAACAAGCGCAAGCGAGAAACGAAACTGGCGGGCGCTCTCGGGAGAGGAGGGAGAAAAGAAAGAAGAATGCGGCAGCCTCCATGACCGAAGCCCCAGCACCCCCACCGCCGCCCTCCCCCGCGCCCCCCCCCCGCCCGCTCGCCCCCCCATATGCCCCGCCCCCCCCCCCTGGATCCCCGCGCCCGCCCTCTGTCCGTCCGCGCCGCATCCCGGACCCCTGGATTTGCCCGGAACCAACGCACGGGGGCGGCCGCCGCCCTGCGCGTCTGGGGCCAAAAACCGTGGCCCCCTATTGACCCGGGCCCGCAGCCACTGGCAAACTTCCGAAATCGTTGAGGGGTTCAGCTCGCCCATGGGGCCGCCGTTCCAGATGGGGCCTTGGCGCCGCCCCTCCCGGCACTCGCGGCAATGCTCGCCGTGCCGCCGTGCCGCCGTGCCTCTCCTCGGACGGGTCCGTCGCGCAGCGCCGTTGGGCCCGCATCTTGGCCCCCTGGGCCACGCCGTAGAACGCCCCCCACACTGGCGCCGTAGTGCACTGGCGCCGTCGGGCGGAAATGGACCCTGGGTCACCGCTGGCGTCGTTCTCGCGGCCCCGAACGGCGACGCGTGCGAGCGCTGGCGCTGTCGGTGCTGGACTGAGCTCACAAACGCCTCCTGCTCGCTCCCCTCCTCGCAGCTCACCCGGCCGAAGCGCACTCTGGGGCGCGGCGTGTAGAACGGCCCCACAAGCGCCCGCGCCGACGCCAAGAGCACACGCGCCGAAGCGACGCGCACTCACGCTCGCCGCGCTGGAGTCTGAGCTCGGCCCAGGGGTGCCTGAACTTTGCGAAGATATGGAATGGCTGGAAGCATGGCTCTCCCGAGAAGCGCCACGGGCGTCGCCTCGACTCCATTGGCCGCGATCACGAAAAACCGGGCCTCGATGCCGTGGCCCCCAGGCGACGCGCCCCATCCCTCCGGGAGAGTCTGGACTACCGACGCTGCCGCGCGTCCAGCGTCGACCCTTCCCATGAGGATATCTGAATTCACCTGCCCCAGCGCGACCTTCATCTCATCCAGGTCTACAACCGACTCCGCGCAGGAGCGGCCCTGGGCTCAGGTGGAACAAAAACCAACACCAACACCGAGCAACGACTTGTTCCGCGAAGTGTCGACTTGCGTTTTGGGCCAGCGCGACCCCGCCCTGGCCCGGGGAAGCGCGGAGCGGCC
>CAUYUJ010006313.1:514922-534506 GCA_963575745.1 Prorocentrum cordatum | reverse complement strand
GCCCGACCGCCGCCCGACCAAGTCTACTCAGAGATGGTTTTCCTTCTGGTTTCTGCCTCTCAGGCTCCCCAGAGCGCGCTCAGAGTGCCCCAAGAGGCCCCCAAGACTGCCCAAGAGGCCCCCGAGACGCCCAAAGAGCGCTCGAAGAACCGAAGATGACCCCAAGACGGCCCAAAAGGCCCCCAAGACAGCCCAAGAGGCCTCCAAGACGCCCCAAGAGCCTTCCAAGAGGCCTCCGAAGAGAGCCCCAAGAGGCCAAAATCGTTGATTTTCATTTGTTTTTTCTATGTTTTTTTGTGTTTTGGCTTTTTCGGCTTCCGGACGCTCCAAGACGGCCCAAGAGGCCCCCAAGACCGCTCCAAGACGGCCCACGAAGCTCCCAAGACGGCGCCGAACCTACCCAAGAAGAGGCCCTCATACGGCCCAATGCGCCGCCCAGGACGGACCAAGAGGCCCCAAAACGGCTCCAAGAGGGACTGCAGGAGGGACAACAAGACAACTCGAAAAATGGAACACGCACTCTCCGTCCCAGAAGGCGCCCAGGAGGTCCCAAAGAGGCCCCAAGAGGCCTCCAAGAGGCCCCCAGATGTCGCCAAGAGGCCCCAGGAGACTCCCAGGAGGCCCAAAAGAAGCCCCAGAAGGCTTCAAACATGTCTCCCAGGCGCCCCCGAACGGCCTGTCAACAGACCCCAAGAGGCCCCCCAAAGAAGCATCTTGACGACGACTCTATTTCGCCCCATCGAGAGACGACCCCCAGGGAACTGCTTCACCATCAAAACTCCCCACGCAACGCGTCCGAACGACACCCGCCCCCAAGAGCGCAACATGGGCAACGAACACACAGACAAAAACCAGCGATGCCATATCACGGGCCGGCGGAATGAGCGAAGCGATTCAATAAACCAGAGACTCCCTCGACCCTTCGTGGCAGAGCAGACCCAAGCCATTGAATCACTGAGCAGGAGATGGCGATGATCACCGAGTCGTCTGTCCCGGCTGACCCGATGCGCAGCCCGCAGGGCCGCCTCCGCCTCGAAGTTCAGAGTCTTCTGGTTCCTCCTCCACCTGCGAGCAGCGATGGC
Source organism: Prorocentrum cordatum (assembly GCA_963575745.1). Lineage (NCBI taxonomy): Eukaryota > Dinophyceae > Prorocentrales > Prorocentraceae > Prorocentrum > Prorocentrum cordatum. Next base: position 533,424 of record CAUYUJ010006313.1, on the reverse strand, counting down.
CACCCATGGGGCACCCCTAGCGAGCTAGGCGGGGACCTCGCTGAACTCGCCTTTGAAACGGCGCCTCTCGCTGACGCGCCCGACCTTGCCCGCGAGCTCCCGATCAACGTCGCAAGCCGTGACTCCGAAACTGCGGAGGGAAGCGTCGACCGAAGTCACCTTGGAGCTCCACCTGAGATCCAACCGAGTGACAGCCGTGGGGAGGGGGCCCAAGCGAGCCAGCATTCGCGCCTGACCGAGATCCAGACCCACGCAGGTCGATCCCGAAAACGCGTGCTCAAGGTCTACACAACGGAAGCATCGAACGTAATTCGGGGCGTAGCTGAACAAATTCCAAGACGCGACCTGCCAAGCGTGCAATCCGTCGTGCAGCCCGCCAAACCCTACCCTGATAAACCGCCTTCGAAGCCAAGACAATCCCCCGCAGCTTCGCGGCCGAAGGGGCCCGCGAAATACCTGAGGGACCGATGCAATATCCCAAGTGAGGGGGCGCCGTCGGGTTCCGCGCCAGCGTCGAGGCCAGCCTTTTTTACAACCGCGAGCGTGGAGGCAAGTCCTTCCTGCGACCGCTCGACCGAAACAGACAGAGACGCGAAATTACCAACGTAGACTGCACTGACGGCGCCAGCTTGAGAGATCGGGCCCAGGGGCCCGCGCTGGGCCAGGAAGGGGTCCTTGGGCACAGCGGGGGTCAGGATGTTCCTCGCTGCAGACTGGGCGAAGTACCCTGCCCGCGACCAATCCATGGGCGCGACCGGGGGCCGAAGCCTGACCGTCCCAAAAAAACCGGGCGCGCAAAGGCCCCGTCTTGCCCGGGCGGGCAGGTCGGACCAATGCGCGGGTGGAAGTCCGAGCCAGCTTCGCAGGGGACTCTGGCAGCAGACACTGGTATAAGTAGCAGGCGACGTCTCCCTGGGCACAGCGCAAACAGCAACCCTCCTGCATTTCGAGCTAGCTCAGCGCCTGCGCGGCGGCTAAAAAGGTGAGCAGAGGGGGGGGGGGGGGGGGTGAGGGGAGGGGTGGTGGGGGGGGTGGGGGGGGGGTGGGGGGGCAAACGAGGTGTTGGCATTTCGAGTGTCAAAGATGAGACGCAAGGCGCCGTCTTTCCTCCTCGTAAAAAGAGGAGCCACCATCTTCGCGGCGCCCCCCCCCTCGAGCATCCCGCGAGCCCGGAGGTCTGATGAAGATCTGCCATGCGCCTTTCCGCCTTTGGCCAGAGGGGGATCGAAAGCAAGTCTGCCCGAGAAGCTCTCGGGCGCAATAGCGGCGCTCGCCCGAAGTCCAGCGGATTCCCTACCAGCAGAGAGCGGTCGTCGGCAGGCAGCGCGCCCCCGAGACGCGTCGCGCCCGTGGCGACGCGAGGCAGAGAAACGCGGCCTCGCTGGTAGAGGTCGTGGCCACCGCTGGCCAGGTCATCGCCATTGCAAGGGTCTCCTCCCAGAGTGACCTTGAGCGCACCCTGGACGGTTACGCCGCTCGGCTTCTCAGGGATCTCAGCGTGCACCTTGGCCAGCCTCGATTGGGCATGCGCCTACAACATTGACTGGGGCCTGCTGGGCGCGCAATTTCCGCGACCGCCGATCGAGCTGAGCGCTCGAATCCCTTCCTGCAGCCAGCGCGCATTGGTGCCCGTGGAACGCAGACCAAGTGCCGGAGGGGCGCAGGGAAAGGGGGGGAGATGTCCGCGCGACAGCGCAGCCATGGTAAACCGATGGCCTCCCACGAAACAAGTGTCAAGCACGCGATGGGGGTTGCGCGCTCGGCGGCCGAAATGGGCACTGACGGGAGGACTCAGGTCGCCGGCTCTGTTTTCGCCTTGGCCTCAAGCGCCCGCTTCGGCGCGGCATGGTCAGGCGCGACATGCCATGTCGGACATGGGCTCCACCCGCTCTGGCGGCTGAGCTCGGGGAGACCCCTGTAGCCGCCACTTCCACTAGGTTCCGCTCCTCGCGGCCCTTGCGGCGCTCCTTCAGGATCTTGCTCTCCTTAGCGTTCCTCCCAAAGCTGGTGCCTTCGGGCGGCCGCCTCGAATGCAGCACCGCTCGGCAGGTTCAGCGGGTCGCATGGGCAAACCATTCTGAAAAAAAGCCCCGAGAGAAAGAGGTGCTCATCTATGCCAGGGCCAGCTGCGGTCGCACCCAGCATCTGCCGCCGCCAGCGGTGTCTCGCAACGGGGATCTGGTCAGCTTGGTGGAAAATTTCCAACAAACGCCCCGTCGTCAGAGGTCCTTGCACCTGGAAGTCGCCGAACGTCCCCTCTGAGAGCGCCTCCCGCGCACTCGTGAACGACCGAGCCCTCTCACAACGTGGGTTGCAGCTCACTGGCAGCGTCCGCGCATCATCCTCACTGGCACGTCGCGTCTGCTCAGCACTCACGGGATCCGTCGCACCGTTGCTGACAAGGAGACCGTAGCGTCCGTGAGGATGTAGTCGTCGACCCCCGCGGTGACCTTCGAGTGCGAGTGATGAGATAATGCGTTGATTAGCAACAAGATCTCTTTTCATCTTGAGCCAAAATAGGTACACGGAGGAGGGTGTCAGAATCACTCCTCCTCGGGCCTGGCCGCCAACCCGGCCAGGCACGACATGCGTCGTACGCGGGCGCGTCCAAGCCGACACGCCCATCTCAACGTCACGCGCGGGCGCGTCCCAGCCGACGCGCCCATCTCGTCACGCGCGGGCGCGTCCAAGCCGACGCGCCCACTTCGTCAGCCGGGCTGCGGCCATGCCGCGAGCCCCTCACTTCACCCGTCCGGTGCGATCATACCGCCACCGGCGGAAACTCATCCAGCCCCACAGGTAGCGGAGCATGGATACGATCCACTCCTTCACTTGATGTCCTTCTGGGTCGAACTCGGTGCCCGATCCCAGATGTTGAGCGTCGCCATGTGTCTCCTCAAGAGAGATCCGCCCACGCTCTTAGTCAGCACGTCCGCGACGTTGTTCTTACCAGGAACTGCGGCGATCGAAAGGTCGCCCTTGCCTACACGCTCCTGGATCCACAGGTATCGTGACTGAACATGTCGCATCTTCCCGAGACCTCGCCGTTGGACGTGGCCCCGGGCCGCCGATGAGTCTGAGGCGAGCTCCACCTTCAGGTCCAGCCCCCAGTCTGCGAAGAGGCTGTGTAGACCCAGGCCCACGCTCCCGCCCTTGACCAGGGCGCAGTACTCGCTCTCCCCACTGCTCAGAGAGACCGTCGACTGCAGATTGCTGCCGTGCTTGATGACGTGATGCCCCAGCATCGCCACGAAGCCTCCCGTACTTTTCCGAGTGACTGCACAGCCCGCATGATCGGAGTCCACGTACACTCGGATCTTGTCGAACATCTTCTGCTCCGTGAAGACCGTCACCGTACTGGGATGCCGCTTAAGGTAGCGGCCAACCCTCTTGAGCATGAGCCAACTCGCCTCCGTCGGCGTCTGCATAGACCTGGCGAGCGTCTTCGATGCTTCCGCCAAGTCCAGCCTGTCCTGAGACAGGTAGGCTACCCTCATGGTGAGGGATCGGAAGCGCGAAGCTTCCGCCGTTCCCAACGCCGCTGACTTCGCGTCCATCATCTGCTTGTCGGCGCTGCGCTTCTCCATCGGCGTGTCCACGCCGTTGGCCTTGCTGAGACCCAGCTCGTCGATCACGATCTCTGCGTGCCGCTTGTCCGGCTCGATCATCGCATGCCGGCAGGGCCGGCCACCGCCAGGCGGAACTCCCGCACTGACCTCGATGACCCGATTCAGGAAGACCGCCTGCTTGTCGTCGCCCTCGTCGAAGCCGAGGTTCGCAGTCTTCTTGAACTCGTACTTCTTGCCCAACGTGGCTTCGAAGCTGTCGATGTCCTGCTGCTGAGCCAGCACCGCGAAGTCGTCGCCGTGCCCCAGCAGCCTTGTCTCGTCCACCTCCTTGTAGAAGACCGCTGGGCATGACACGCCCGCCCTGTAGCCGTGTTCCTCCAACAGCTCCGTGTAGTCGCCCTGCCAGATCTTGCTGGCGTCCTGCGTGCCATACCAGGACTTGAGGAGTAAGCCACACTTGTCCTCGCCGTACTCCTTGCGACTCTCCTCCTCCAGCTCCACGAAGATCCTCCGCTGCGCCTTCCCGTAGAAGTGCGCCCTGCTGATGTCGAAGAATCCGATCTTGAAGTTGCCCGGCTTCCTGCCCTTCTTGCGAAGCGACTCCTGAATGTGGAGCGGTGCTTCCCGCGTCCACGTGACCATCAGCGAGACCAGCGACCGCATGGCCTCCAGAGGAGGCATTGCCGAGAAGACCTCGGACGCCTCCAGCTGCTCGTCCGGACGCTTCTTCGCCTTGATCTCCTTCACGACGAGCCTGCTCCTGTAGTTGGGCCTCTCCGCGTCGCCCTTGTTCGTGTCGACCCACTTGAGTGGGATGGGCGGACGCCCAGTCTCAGTGAAAGCCTGAGACCTCGGGACGATCTCGATCAGCTCCTGCTTCTTGACCCACTCGCGCTCGACCGCGCGAGCCTGGGCCACAAGGCCTGCCTCCAGGTAGCCGCCGTTGACGTCGTCCCAGTAGCTCGTCCAGTCCCCGGGCGGCACCGCCGCGTCCACCGGGACTGGGCCCGACTGCTGCACCTGGGCGGTGCTGAGCTCCCCCACGTCGTTCAGCGTGTCCTTGAGCTCCTCCAGCACCGCCTCCACCAACTTCGGAGGATAGACCTTCGCGAACCGCGCGATGCCGCCCACGAGCGTGATGTGGCGATGCCACTCCGCGCGTCCGTCCACATTGCTGCAAGTGCCCTGCAGTCTCCGAGCCAAGCCTGGGTGGTTGGTGACCCACCCGGTCTCCTTGCGCACGAACTCCTCCTGGCCACTGCGTGGGTTCGTGAGCTTCATGTCCCACCGACACATGGGGCCTTTGACCGTGAAGACTCCTGGATGCGCGACCAGCTCCTTGACGATGTCCTCATCCCACGATCGCGCGCTCCAGGGATGCTCATGCAGGAAGTACCTGCCTGGTTTCCTGAGCTGACGCCAGTAGGCGTCGACTGCCACCTTCAGGTGGTGTCTGGCCTCCTCCATCTCAGCCGCCTCCTGCTCATCGGTCCTGAACTTGGCGCTCAGGCCCCTCGGCAAGCTGAACTTCTCGCATGGAGGGGACCCCGTAAGCAGGATGGGATCAATCGGCTCCTGCAGCTCCTCGAGCTCCTTGATGTCCTCGGGTCGCCGCAAGTCCCACGGCGTCCCGTCCTCCTTGAGTTCCTCCAGGTCCGCCGCGAAGCCCGGGCGCAGCTGAAACTCCGCCGCCCGAGCCGAGAACCGATGTGGCGAGTGCACCTCGGCCACGTCCACGGCGCCCAGCTGCAACGCCGATAAGGCGATGCTGTCCACCTCCTCGTCGGCAATGTCCACGCCGACACTGGCCCAATGGCCGCTGACCTGTTCGCGAACGAGCGGAAGCAACTCCGCCTTCGCCCTCGTCAGCACTCCGAGCTCAACCAGCTCGAACGACGCCACGTCGAGAGCGAGCACCCGCATGTGTCTCCCCTCACTGGCGTTCCACACGACTGCCACTCCAGCTGGCAGCTGAGGTCCTTCCGCTGGCGCCGGCTGCGCCGCGAGGTCCTCCATGTCCACCGGTACCGGCACGTCTGCCGGCTGTGGATCACCGCGCTCGAGGGCCTCCGGCACGTCATCCGGGGCCACCTCCGCCAAGCGCTTCAGCCGCGACCTGGTCGCGGTCATGTCGACATCCTCGGCGGCCTCTGCCGCTCTCACTGCTCCCGAACTGGAGCTCGCTCCTCCTGAAGGAGCCGCCACGCCGGAACCTGATGCTCCCGGCTGGCTCTCTCGCATGCGCGCCGCTGCTGCTGGCGCTGCTGCTGATCGGCTCGCGGCCGGCGCCGACGCCGCCGCTGCCAGTACTGGCTCGGTGATCCTCCGAGCCGTCTTCGGCGGAGGGGTCCCTGCCGCGGCCGCTGCCGCCGGGCGGACTCTGGCCTCTTGGCCCTGCCTCCGCTCTCGATACTGGCCGGTCCTCTCCCGGCCTGCCTCCTCAGCGTCCAGCGCTTCGAAGATTCTCTTGCTGCACACCGCGTTGTGCGCATGGCCCGCCAGCACCTTGCCGTGCTTGGCGATCGAGACGCACCCTGGGCATCCCGGCGTTGCGCCCAGCCGCTCGACGTCCGCCTTGAGAACGCACATCCTCCTCGGCGCCTGCGGCTGCGGCGGCACCACCACAATCGGTGGCGGACCGGCCTCTCCCGGTCCGACGATGGCTCGCGGCGCACTGGCCGCGCGCGGAGCCACGTCCCACGGCAGGCCCTTCAGGCTGTCCCAGCCCGCCGTGATCCACTTCTCGCTCTGCGGCAGGCTGCGAAAGCCGACCGCCTTCTTCACACCGTCGCTCGTGATGACCATCATCGAGCCGTCGCGCGGGTGGTGGCCAATGTAGCGGGCCTCCACCATCTGTTCCTCCAGCGCGTTCTTCCTCGTGCGCTCCCCGGCGAACCGCACCATCAGGCGCTCGCCGAAGAGCGGGACCGGCTTCCTCCACTGCCGCCCCGTGAGCCGCTGAAGAGCGGTCTTGCCGTCCTGGCCGCGCCTGTATCGGTTAATCACCGATGCGGCGTGCTCCGGCAGGTGCGCTAGCACTGGGTGCTTGTCCTCCACCTTGACGCCCAGCTTGGACTCCAGGTCCATCTTGAGCGCTCGCACCTGCTTCTTGATCTCGCGCACCGTGACCTCGATCTCCCCATTGGCCTGATGGTCGGCCGGCGCCGACTCCTGGGGAATGGCCTCGAGGCCAGGAACCTCCTCCACCGCGCGCCTCTTGACCAGCAGGATCGCTGGCTCGCCGTCGGACTTGTTGACGATCTTCCTGTAGCCCAGGATCCGTAAGAAGCGTGCGAAGAACTTGATGGCGTAGGCGTCGTCGCCCTTCTTCTCCACGAATGTCGCTGCCATCATCTTCGAACGTCGATCCCTAAGGACCAGCATCGGCATGGTGTCTGCGTCGTCCTGGCCCATGAAGGCGTAATCGGACGAGACCACCGGCACCGCCGTCTCGTCGTCCTCCGGTGCGCGGAGATGCGGCTGGCCTTGGCCCTTTGCCGCAATGCACACGCGACACCAGCTGCGGTAAGTCGCGTGTCCCATCGCCTCGTGCTCGGCGATCTCCCTCTGAGAGGGCTCATGAGGTGCCTTCAGCACCCTCGGGCGAGCCTCCTCCTCGCCCTCGTCGGCCTGCTGTCCATCAGGAGCAGCTGGCAAAGCGTCAGCCGCCGCAGCTGCTGCTGGCTGAAAACCCGGCGGTCTCATGTCGGAAGGCCCCGACCCCGCCGCTGCTGCCCCTGCAGCCGATGCCGCAGGGGACTGCTGTATTGAGTCTTCCAGTGGACTTACGCCGAGGGCTGCCTCCTGGGGACTGTCCTCTCGAGGATCTCCAGCAGCTCCTCCTTCGACTTGCCGCTGAGTAGCTCCACCAGTTCGGACTTCGACTTCGCCGAAAATCCCTCCTCGAGAGGAGCAACCGAGCCATGTTGGCCCTTCTTGAGGTAGAAGTTGTAAACTCCCTGCTCACGATAGACCGGCAGCATCTGGTGCTTCGCCGTCTTCGCCTCCTTCTCCAGCATGCCTACCACACGCTTGCCGATTGGGCTCTTCTCGTGGAATATCCAGCCGCCATTGCGGCCTAGGAATGAACACTGTCCAGCTCCTGCTGCCTGCCCCACCGAGATCAACGGCTTGTGCACGTTCGTCACGCGTCCCTTGAGCGCTCGTAGCACTCCGTACTCATCCTCCGCCTCGAGCTGCAAGCTGCCCTCATCCGGAACGAGCTCACCACTGGCCGTACGATACGTGCTGCCGTTGCCCTTCAATCCCGTCGGCGGCGCGAAGCTCCGAGGGAATGCTGAGACCGCTGCACCGCTGTCCCAGTTGAACTTCATCCAGTCGTCCTGCGCGAAGGGAGAGAGGTCGACCGCTGCTACGCCGCGGCCGTTGCCGCTGGCGAGCTCCAGGCAATCCAAGCTGCCCATATCCAGGGCGGCGACCTCCGCTTCAGGCTCCTCCTCCAGGCTGCCTGCAGCCTTGCCGCCGGCCTTGCCGCCGCGGCCACCACCTTTACCACCAGCGCTTGCCCCCGTTGCGGATCCAGTTCCAGCCCTCGTACTCGATCCCTGCTCTTTCCTCCAGCATTCGGATGCCTTGTGGCCCCATCTCTCGCAGTTCCGACAGTAGCCGTCGAAGCGCACGCCGGTGCTTCGGGGTGCCGTGCGCCCTGAACCACGGCCCGAACCCGTCGGGGATGTGCGGGAGCCTGAGTATGATCCGCTCGTCGATTTGCTCTTCCCCTTCGTCTCCTGGGTCTTGCCTTTCCCTTTGCTCTTGCCGTCATTGCCCTTACCTTTGCCTTTTCCTTTCGGGGCTCCGAACGATCCGACGTCCATGTCGTCCGGATGATGCGCCCGTGCGCGGATCGATGGCTCCTTGATCTTCACGCCTGTCCGAGCCTCCACGATCGTCATCACCTCGTTCAGACTGTCCTGGAACCTTACGAGCCGATGCTTGTTGAGTACGAGGTGGTTCTCGATGTCCTGAGGCACGAGCATCTCGAGGGCCGCCATCTTGATATCCTCCGGCAGCTCGGCCAGCCCGTCCTCTCCTTGGCGGCGTTCGTACTTGCCTATCTGCTGGATCCACTTCTCTAAGGCGGACCCCAGCTCTTCCGCGTTGCACTTCGGAGGCGAGATGATCGACCTCAGGATCAGCCTCTTCCTCGGACCTGTCGTCGGGTCCCACCTGCGGTGAAGCTTCCGCCAGGCCTCGAGACCGTTCCCGTCGGGTGCGCCCGTCACGAGGTCGTTGCTCTCGCTGCCGTCCGCCGTCGTGCTGATCAGCGCCGCGTACAGCTGGTTGATCTTGGTCACCAGCTCTGGTACTCCTCCGTGCGCCTCCTGTGCCCCTTCGATCGTCACGGGGCGTTCGGCTTCTGCCGCCCACCGGAGAACAGGACGGAAGCTCTCTCCGTACACGCCTATCACGTAGTTCTCCATCTTGCGGTTCCAAGCTCCGAACTTCTCCTGATCGTCGCCTAGCGTCGTGGGCTTGCCGATCCCCTTCGTGTCGACGAGACCTGGTGCGGCTCCTCCCGCGTGCGTAGCTCCTCGGATCTGCTCGCCCATGCGCTCGATCGCCTGCGGAATCGCCGCGAGTCCTCCGGCTACTTGTTGCTGAAGCCGCTGATTCTCGTTCTCGAGCCTCCTCATCTCGTCGACGGTCTGACTCATGCGGGCTGCGAACTCCTGCCTCAGTAAGTCGAACTGCTGCCGAACTTGCTCGTCCATGTTTAATTGCGTGCTTCCTGGCGAGCTCCTCCTTGCGCTCCGATATCTCCTGCCTCGTACGCTCGAGGTCTATGATCTGATCTAAGACCTCCTTCTTCGCCTCCTCGATTGCTCCTGACGAGTTCTCCGAGGGATGGTCCTCGATGTACGCGAGGTCGTGCAGCTTGTTGCCCGTGTCCTTCAGGCCGTGTTTGAACTGCAACTGTCGTCGTCGATTCTCAACAGCTGCGTCACTCCTCTTGCCGCGCCTGCGGCCGCTCTTCGGTGGTCTCCTCTCAGCCTCTGCCGGTGGTCCGGCCTCTGCTGTGCTCGGCGCGGCTGATGCCGCTCTCTTCCAGCCTCTCGCCTCGGGCCACGCGCCCTGCCAGCTCGCCGTGGCGCCCGCACGCGCCGCGAGGCCCTGGTGGGTCGCAGCAGTGAGTGGCCAGCTCACGCTACCATGATGAGATAATGTGTTGATTAGCAACAAGATCTCTTTTCATCTTGAGCCAAAATAGGTACACGGAGGAGGGTGTCAGAATCAGCGAGGCGAAGCCAAAAGCGTCCGCAATCAGGTGCCAGATGGACCCGCGGGGTCCGAAAACCAGCCCCTCCGGCGGCCCGCGCAGCGTGGCCGTGCCGCCGTACGCCGGCACAGTGGCCCCCGATGCCCCTGCCGGCGCAGGGGGGCCAAGATGCGCGGGCGGCTCACCCGCAGGGAGGGTCCGGGCAGCCTCCACCACCCAGTAGCCGTCGTAGCTCCTGTGTGGCATCCGCGCGCATGTCGCTGTCCTGCAGATCCAGGTCGGCAGGGTCGAACTCGTATAGCTGACAAGGGCAAAGACGAGGCGGCACCCCGCCCTTTGGCCCCGACACTAAGAAATCCTCGTAGTCCTCCCGCTCCTCCGCGTAGACGTCTCCGTCAGGTGTTATGATGATCGCACCCACAGCGTACAGTTACAGGCACAGCCGTTCGTGCCACAGGCCCTCGGTCCTGTCGAAGAGGACCCAAAACCTCTGCCCCGGAGCGGGGCGAACCATCACTGCTGGTGGAGCGCGCGCGACCCGTCAGGTGGGCCTGTCGTGAGCTCGCCCCGCTTGCCACGTCCACTCGCGATGATCTGCTCTGAGCTTCCGGGGCGAGACAGCAGTCGAGGACGCCAGGAGACTGCCAGCAAGACCACCAGCACCCCGATCGCTATCGGTTGCAACGTTGAAGGAGCCTCAGCACAGCGACAGGTGCAGCCGCAGGCTGGTGCTGGCAGGGGCGGAGGGCTCCACCAATTACGCGCAAGGAGGCAGAAATTACCTATCGAGATAACGCAAGTTACAGCACAAACAAACAAGCAACAAGAAAAAACGAAACCACAAAACAGTACAAAAAAAAAAGAAACACGATACACAAAAAAAAAAAAGAAATAACAAAAAAACAAACACTAAAAGAGGTGAAAAAGAGACAAAAAAAAGGAACAAACAAAAACAGAAAACAAAAAAAAAGCAACGAACATAAAACAAACAAAAACATACATAACAAACAAAAAAACAAAAACAAAGAAACAAGAAAAAAAAGAACAAAAAAAAAAACAAAAAAACATAAAACCAAAAACAAGACACAAACAAAAAGACAACAGTCTTCCGTGAGCCCATATCCGGCAAAATTTGTGCTTGAGAGTACAATGGCCGCGTATATGAATTCCCATGCACGCATTAGGCACACCACACGCTCACAGCACAACAACCACCACGAACACACAACACACACCACACGATCCCCCAACCACCCACACAAAACACCACAACCACACACCACCAACACACAACACACAACACACAGCACACACACATCACACAACACACACAACACACAACGCACACACTCAACGCACACAACCCGGGCAACACACACAACACACAACACACACAACACACACGCAGCACACACAACGCACAAGACACACAACACACAACACACATAAGACACATTCACACAACACACACCACACATAAAACACGCACAACACACATAACATACACAACACACACACGCCACACAGCACACATTCAACCCACATTCAACACACGCAACACACAACATACAACACACACGACACACACACAACACACACTGCACAAAACACACTAACAAAACACACACAACAAACAACACACAATACCCAACACCCAACACACAACACACGAACCACACACAGAACACATACCACACAACACACACAGAGAACACGCACAGCACACAACACAAAACAAGGCAAACACAGTACAAACACAACGCACACAACAACCATAACATAAACAACACGCACTGCACACAACACACATAACACACAACTCACAACAGACACGACACAACACACACACACACAACACACCGCACACACACAACACACTACACACACACGCACACACCACACACACAACACACACACACACCTCACACACAACACATAACACACACAACACACACACATCCCACACAACCCACACACAACACACACACACGCCCCCTCCCACCCACACACACACACAAACACACACGCGCACGCACGCACGCACGCACGCACGCACACACACACGCACGCACGCACGCACGTGCACATATTGTAACACACGCACACATAGGGTTCCTCCCACATAGGATCCCACACCAGGAGGTTACACACATAGAGTCCCACAGTCGTATCATATGGGACATACAATTCCATACGCTTAGGGTTGCACACGCACGGGTTTCCACAAGTGGTCTAAGGGTGATCTTTTGTTTCGTCAACAACCCCTGTTCCATTCGCGGAGGGGAGCCCTCCCCCTCCCCTCCCTGAGGTTTTTTGGGGGGCGTCGCGAGGTGCCGGAGGCTCCTTTTTCAGCCACTGGGAAGCCAATTGTTGACACCACTAACGAGGATCGTGGCCCGCCCCCGATGGGGGGGAACACATCGAGGACCACCTTTCTTTTGACCGACCGCCTCTAAGATGGTTCCAAGAGGCCCTGCAGGGTTCCCAAGAGGCTCCCAAGAGGGCCCCCAAGAGACCTCCGAGCGGCCCCCGAGAGGCTCAAAATCCCCCCCGAGGCACGCAAGACGCCTTCTCGTCCTCGTTATCCTCCTCGTTATCCTCCTCGTTATCCTCCTCGTCCTCCTCCTCGTCGACCTCCTCGTCCTTATCCTCCTCCTCCTCTTCCTCCTGTCTCTCCTCCTCCTCCTCGTCCTGTCGTTCTCGTCCATATCGTTCGTCCTCGTCCTCTTCATTTTCCTCCTCCTCCTCCTCACTCCTCTTCCCCCTCCTCTTCATCCTCGTCCTCCTCGTTCTCATCCTCCCCCTCGACCTCTTCCTCCTCCTCCTCCTCCTCCTCCTCCTCCTCGTCCTCCTCCTGCTCCTCCCTATCGCCTTCCTCCTCCTCCTCCTCACTCTCTTCGTCCTCGTCCTCCTCATCCTCGTCCTCCTCCTTTTTCTCGTGTTGCTCCTCTTACCTCCTCTTCCTCCTCCTCCTCCTCCTCCTCCTCCTCCTCCTCCTCCTCCTGCCCCAGCAGGTCTCACGGGCATCGTTTCTGCATGGGCTGGTTGGGATTTTTTTTTGGTCGCGGCCGCGAGCGAAGAGCACACGCGGCGAAAGCAAATGTCCGGGGCAACGAACAAGACTGATTAGCTAGCTGGTTGGGATTTATAATATATATTATATATATATATATTATTATATATATATATATATTTTATATGTATACAGGCGCGGGCGGAAGGGCCAGCGGCGGCGGGTAACGGTCGGGCTGCGGCCGATACGAATTGGCCGGAGGCGCGCGCGGGCCGCGGCGCCGGCGCCGGGCGGCGGGCGCAAGGGTGCTGCAGCCCAGGGAGTTTGACGGCGAAACCAGCACCCAGGGAGAAGTAATTACGCTGCCGAAGTGGCGCGATGCAATACCCCCACCATGTCAGAGGTCATAGTAACCAGTACGCTCAGAGACACTAAGTGAACAGGAGGGAGTCTCCAACCTCGGCGGGAATGGCGTGCAAAGGGTCCCAGGGTGCCTGCCATGCAAAAGCATCAACCGAGAGACACGCGAGCTGTCGCCAGTCGGCATCCCGTACGGAGAGGTTAGACTCGGACAGCGCCAGCGAACCGTCGCAGCTTCAGAGTACGCACCCACGCAGCCCAAAGGCGTGGAATTCGTGGTGTCAGAACCGAACCAAGCACGTCAGGCCCAGAAGACAACCGCGAATGGATGCGAACGCAAGCGGCCATCAAGTGACATGATGTGACGCTATGCGGAAGGTACAACTGTCCCAATCCTCTGCCAAGCACAAGTCGCAAGCGACGCCAACCGAGATACGAACAGGGACGTGTACCAGGGAGCATCTAACGTGACCAGCACAAACAGAGCCGCCTATCCATGGTACCCTGGCGTACCTGAGTGAAGTAGACGATGGCGCTCTGGGGAGCAGTGCTGCCTCTTACCAGCTGCAGCCCAAGCAACAGCCAGCGGTCACGAAGAAGCCCAGGGAGTTGACGGCTCATCCGGGTGGAGCGGGGAAGCGACGGTGGGATGATGCCAGTCTGGGCAACCGTAACTGGCGGCCAGCAAAGGAACAGCGTACACACTAGGCACATATGTGGGATCAGTCTTCTGACCACCCGCTGCCGCACTGTGGCCGATGCGCGCAGGTGGGTGCGCAACTGGGCCCTGCGTCCAGGCGCAGCAATGTCCTTCGGGTGGGCATCCCAAGTCATCGTGTCGGAGGGGTACCTCAACGGCGCCAGAAGTGCACCGTCTGGTCTTCGTTGAAAACCCGCTGTCGGGAAGCCACCCGCCCACGGTCGCTCCCAGGGGGGCGCAGAGAAGAGCAGCTGAAGGCCGCTGTACCTTAGAGAAACCCAGGAAGCATGAGTGCGGTTCTGGACAGTGACCAGGCGAAGCCATCTTTGCGTCGGTCACAGAGCCGCGAGGCCGGGGGGCGAAGCCCGACAGGGCCAGAGGCGAAAACAACTACAGCGGGGCCAGGGGCCAACTATGGCCTGTACGCAACACGCCCCAGCGCTGTCATGCAGACGGTATTGCTGGTAAACACACTCGGGTCCAAAGGCAGGAAGTGCGTGTACCAGGGAGGGCGGCGGAAGGCCGCCACGCGAGCATATGAAACTTGACGAGCAGCTGAAGGCCGCAGTACCTTAGAGAACACAGGGAGCTTTGTGAGTGCGGTTCTGGACTGAGACGAGGCGACGCCATCGGCGTCGGTCACAGAGCCGCGAGGCCGGGGGGCGAAGTCCAACAGGGCCAGAGGTGAAAACAACTACAGCAGGGCCAGGGGCCAACTATGGCCTGCACGCAACACGCCCCCGTGCTGCCATGCAGACGGTATTGCTGGTAAACACACTTGGGTCCAAAGGCAGGAAGTGCGTGTACCAGGGAGGGCGGCGGAAGGCCGCCACGCGAGTATATGAAACGTAACCCAGGGAGGCAGCTGAAGGCTGCACAGAGCGTGGAAATCGGACGCTGCACCTGAAACTCCTGGGGATGGGGGGGGGGGCTCAGTCGCCCCACCGTTGCCTCTTCTCGCCGCGATCGTCTGGCCTGCCGCCACCACGCTTGCCTCCTGACTGCCGCTGGTCGTCGTGCCAGCCAGAGCTCCAGCCACTCTGCCAGTTGTCCCAGGCGTCCCAGGAGCTCCCTGCCCGGTCGTACCAGCTGTTCTGCTGGTGGTTGCCCTTGCCCGTGCCGTCGGTCCTGGTGTGGCGCATGTATTCGGACCGCACCGTTGCCCAGTCGATGCGGAAGTTATACTTCTTGTCCATCGCGTAGGCATCGTATCCACAGTGCTTCCAGTCATCCAAGAACTTGTTGATGTTCGCGTCCGTGTGCAGCTTCGGGTCTGACTTGGGACCCTTGCACCCAGGGATCCGGATGCCTTTTGTGTAGGCCGACCAAAGGGCGCAGAATACTCCACCCAAGTCCACTTGGTGTCTGGTGATGCGCTTGGCGGGCGTCTCTCCGCGGCGCTCCAAGTCCACGGAGCCCAACCAGGCCTTGTACATGGGGCCTCCGTGGGCGTCGGTCAGCTGGTTGAGAGCGTGTCGTTCCGCTGCGCCAGAGTAGGCAAGCCTGCGGTCTGGTGTCTGTGGATTGCGCAGTGGGGGGCGGTGGCCCTGTGCTGTGCCTCTCTCTCGCGCGGCTTCGTCTTGCCCTGGCCCCCTGGAACCACTGGCGTTCTGCTCGGCGGTGGCTGCACCACCCCGGGCGTCCAACGGGTCGTCGTCGGAGCTGGGTTCCATGCTCTCTGCCGTTGGGCTTTGCTGTGGCGGCTTGGCGCCAGGGCCATCATCTTCCGCGCCCGCGGCCGTGTCCGCACAGTCATCAGGGGGAGGAGGCTCTTGGGGGCTTCCATAGTCGGCTGAATCCGCTCGTTCAGTGGCAGGAATTTCGTCTTCGTCGCCCTCCTCTTTGGCAGCTAGGCCAGGCGCCTTCGCGTCTCCAGCACACATTTCGGCGTCTTTCGTACCCAGGGAGTTGTCTGCACCAAACGCTGTGGAGGTGTCTCCCTCGGGTCTTGCTGGAGCTTCGGGCTTGCCCAGCCACTGCGCCGGAGGGCGCCCTGCCGCGTTGCCGGGCCTGTTCTCGCTCATGGCCTGCACATGCGACTCCGCCAGGGAGGCGATGGTTGTCGAGGCCAGGGCATCGGCGCTGAGGCTGAGCAGGAAGCTCGTCAGTGTGCCCATCTCGTGTCTGACTGGGTTGAAGCCACTCGCCGGGGCGAGGGTCGAGACGTGCCGCTCCCAGGCCTCTTTGTGTTTCTCGCCGTTGGTGAGGTGGGAGACGACTCGCGCGGCGGCCAGCCGCTTGCCTTCCCAGGGCTAGTTGAGCGGGGAGCAATCCCTCGGGATGTCGTCGCCGCACGCAGCCCTGAGAAACATCGTCAACCGACTGCCTGGCCACGAGGCTTCTTCGTTTTTTGGCTCTGGGATGTTCTCATCGCAATGGCCGTGACAGAACTGCCGCCACGTGTAGTCCAGTCCAGGGTGGAAGTCCCGGAGGTAGGTCACGAGGAGCTGCTGAACGACCACGTCTCCGTTGCCAGAACCACTCCTGGGGTCGTCTGACCTGAGCGTGGGGTTGGTGACCCCCCTGCAGTCCAGGAGCGGCCCCTGAGGGACTGGCAGCTCAGGCAGGAGCTCCATGAGCTGCGAGAGAGTCCTGGGGGCCTGCTCGGCCACGGGGGCGGCTGCTCCCGAGGCGCTGGACCCAGGGAGGTTTGCCGCTCCTGTCTTGGCGAAGCGATCGGAGGCCTTGGCGTCAGCGCCCATCCAGGGAAGGGTGTTGAGAATGTCCACTGGGGCCTCCGCTACGATCTGGCTATTGAGCGTTGGCAGGACAGGGGCCTCGGCTGGATACAGTGCCCTGTAGTCTCTCCCAATGATGCGGTCCAGAGTCGCGGGCCCGATGTTCCAGATGGGGACCAGGCGCCGCCTGCAGCGCCACGTGGCATTCCAGTCGCGCTCCCACCAGGCTATGGCTCGCCGCTCAATGGGAGGCAGCCCTGCTTTCTCGGGCACACCCACTCCTTCCTTTGGCTTCCATATGAAGCATCCCAGGGGAGGTGCTCCAGTTTTCCAGACTAGGAACGGTGCCCCTGGGGGGCATGTGTCGCACCGAGCAGAGTAGACCTTGTTCTCCGCAGCTTTGAGGCCGAATCGCTCATCCCTGACCCGTAGGATGGGAATAGTGGTGCTGGCGCGCTTTGGGATGTGCATGCCCGCCGGCGTCACGATGAGATCCGCCAGTGCCCTCGTGTCCGATTGGGGGCTGCATCCAAAGCCAAGTGGGAGATGACCCAGGGAGGGGAGGGCAACCGCCTTCTTGACACTTGCGCCACCGGTCCTCCAATGTTCGTACTCCTTGACCATAACCGCGACTGTTGCACCGGTTGGTGCTGGGATGCCCTTATCCTCCAGGTGTCGAATCCAGCAGATCTCGCAGTGCCATCCCATGTTTGTACCGTCGAGGTAGGCCTGGGGCCGGTTCTGCGCTACCATCAGGCGAGTATCGTCCGAGATCCATGTGCCGTCTGTGGAGCGTAGCTGATCCTTGCCGCATCTGTCGCACTTGAACCTGCCATGCTTCTGCTCAGCCAACAGCCTGTCGTCGGGGATGTGCGGGGGGTCCTGCTTGGTACCTGGGGCAGGGGCGGACAGCATGGGGGCGTTCAGATCGGTGTTGGAAAGCGCGAGTCCGCCGCCGATGTAGGCGAGCCCAGCCCCCCGGTCGTCGTCACCCAGGGAGGCGTCTGAGCCCACGAGCGCGATGTGAAGCGCGCGCACGGAGCAGTGGTGCGTACCCAGGGGGGTCAGTGAGGCGGCTGGGACGATCTTCTCGAGGACGAGCATCGGGGCCTTCAGCTGGAAGTCGTGCCTGTCCATCTCACTCCAGGTCTGCGGGCAGCCAGCTGCCTGTGCGTCGGGGTGGTGGTGTGCCACCGCTACGAGCTTGGACATGTGGGGCAAGATTGCCTCGATGCGCCCGTGAAGATCGGCCAGGTCCTCCAGCGTGAGGCCCCAGGTGCTCGCGAAGTCCTGCCGGAACCCTCGATGCGCTTCCTGCCACGGGACACCGAAACCCAGGATGGCTTCAATCACGTCCCCAGCCTGTTCGGCGTGCGGGAACGGCCACAAGAACACGCGCGGCTCGCGGAGCATGAACATCATGACCACCAGGAGCGAGCGGGTCTTGCAAGACTCCATGGGGAGGCCATATGTGTCCTTGATCTCCTCCCGGAGTCGGCCCCTGGTTGGATCGACGGAAGCGCTACCTAAGATCTCCTGCAGGCCAACCATCCCAGGGTGCTGGTTGGGATACGTTTTTTTTTTCCTTACAGCCGCAGGCGGACGCGCCAGCGGCGGCGGGTCACGGTCGGGCTGCGGCCGTCACGAATTAGCCGGGCGCGCGCGGGGGCCGCGTTTCCACATGCATAGGATTTCTCACGTTGGGTTCCACATACTTAAAAGTGACACGCGCATTAAAGAATCCGCGCAGGACAGGTTCCATTACAAACGGTGCGTACTGGCCTTGTAATTTTTAGGGGTCCACTCGCAGGCGCCAGTACCATATTCAAAGAGCAGCCAACGAATTGATCATGCAATCGCAGAAAGGGTGCCGTACATTCTCACTGAAAGAAGGGACGATGAAGCAATGACGGTCATGACACGAATGATGATTACAAAAGCAGC
>CAUYUJ010006313.1:492422-509922 GCA_963575745.1 Prorocentrum cordatum | reverse complement strand
GTGACAGTGGTGGCGGACCCGGTCGGTGGTGGGGACAGTGGCCTGTGGGGAAACGGGGAATGGGTGGGGACAGTGGTGACAGATCGGGGGGAGCATATGGTCGGGCGGGGACAGTGGTGAGGGCGGTGGCGAGGACGGCGGTGGGACAATGGGACAGAGGTACAGTGGGGACAGTGGTGGGGACAGTGGGGCGACAGTGGGACAGCTCAGTGGGGCAGCGGCGGGGACAGTGGGACAGTGGGATAGTGGGGACAGTGGGACAGTGGTTGGGGCCGTGGGGAAAGTGGGGAGAGTGGGACCGTGGTGGGAACAGTGGTGGGGGCAGTGGGAACAGTGCGACAGTGGCGGGGGCACTGGTGGGGACAGTGGGGACGGTGGTGGGAACAGTGGGGACAGTGGTTGTGAGGACAGTGGTGCTGGGGACAGCAGGTGGGGGATGTGGTGCGGACGGTGGTAGGGACCCAGGAGTCGTTTGCCGGCGGTGAGCGTGGGGGGGGGGGGAGTTCGAACCGGTAGTGACCCCCTTCGGTTTTCTGGAGGGGGGGGGTTAACCGGGTTCGAACTGGTAGTGACCCCCCCCCGGTTGTGGTGGGGGGGGGGGTTCGAACCGGTAGTGACCCCCCCCACCCCGGCTTTCTTGGGCGGGGGGGTTCGAACCAATGTGGACCACCTTGGTTTTATGGAGGGTGGGAGGTCTAACACGGTACATACCCCCACGATTTCATGGAGGGGGAGGGGGGTCGAACCCGGTGGTATCAAGTGACCCCCCTGGTTTTCCGGAGGGGGAGGGGGGGGGTTACGAGGGGGGGGGGGGGACCGGGGGGGAGGGGTGGGGGGGCGGGGTGCGGGGGTTGTCTCCAGGCAGGGGGGGAGATGTTCGGGTTCAGGAGGGGGCGGAAAAAACCAATGGGTACCAGAGGAGGAGGGGGGGGAATTTTCCATAGTAAAGCGGGGGTGGATCACGCTCTCTCTGATACGTAAACACATTCACCGATTAATGTGTAGTTGGGTATGCAGGCGGGTACACGCATAATCATGTATATGTGTCTGGCCGATAGGTCGATCGATGTGCAGACATACGTATGGCTTGACATAGATTTAGGTATGCAGTTGTACATATATGAGTAAACAGTTACGGAGAGGGCTGCGATACTACAACGATGAGTCCCTCCAGGTCAAGGGGCTCCAGTATTGTGGATTGAACTGTGCGCTGAACGCAAATCAAAATTGATGTCGCCCCCCATCCTCCATATCACCAGCAGGGCGGTCTCATAGCTAGATCTGTCGCGAACCCGATCCGACGCCAATCACAAGCCGAAAAATGCACCCATCCCCCTTACCTCCTTATCACACGAAGGGTTGCCCCCTCAATTAAAACGTTGTGGATGCCGCTTGTTTTGCTCTTCAGAGATCTTTACATGTTTTCAAAACGCTGCTGAGGGGCGGGGGGGGGCGCAAGATGAACCCCGACTTGGCACAAGGTGACCCCTCTCAAAACTCCAGCAAGCCTCCAATCTCGCCAAAGATCGCCCAGCACATATCCGTGATGTCCCATTAAGGCCAGAATGAACAGTAACGAAAATGGCGCCCATAGGCCCCCACACTGCCTCAACGCCCTCCACTAAGCCGCAAGCACTGAGTGCAGTGTCCTCAGGTCCTCAGAGCTCGCAACGTTTGGTGTTGTCAACACTCTCAAAGAAAGCACAATACCTCAATATGACTGCGCTCAGATTCTCTCTCAAGGCTCCTGGCGTGACTTTCCCCGAGGTCTCGGAACTGTGGCTAGACGCAGGTACGGTGGCGGGGTGGGCCGAATGTCACTGTATTGCAGAATCTGTGGCCGAGGTGACCCAAAAAGGCACCGAAGAGGGTCAACTCAGTTTTAACATTGCCCCACTCTGTTTCAGTCGGGGGGGGGAATGGCGGCAGAGGGCGCAGCCTTCTAGATGTAGATGCTTTTTCCAGGCGCCACTGTCAGTGGTCTGATGCTGACGCCCTTGTCTGTGACGATCTTTAGCTCCACCTCGGGAGTCGACGGGGGCTCACGGCAACGAGCAAACGATAGGACGAAGCAGCGTGCCATGGACGTGAACAATGTCCGCAACCGTATGTGTCTGTATACATACATGTGTTTGTGCAATTGGCTTCAAGCTCCAAACCGCAATGCCACGCTCCCAAGTTCCATTCGTGGAAATTGCCGCGGATATCTTTATGAATTCACTCTGCCACACAGCCCGGCGATGTCGGCTCGACCTGGGGACGGAGACTTCCGTCGTACAGGTGAAAGGCGCATCGGCTTCCGATACGTTTTCCTTTCGCCGCTGCAAGATACGTAGCAACAGTGGGATGTGGCGCAAATCGCCCGCGAGGCGGCGGCATGTCGCTCTCGCCTCACTGCCGCGCACTCTTTTATGTGAGAATTGCGCTCCCGGAGTGCGGCGCACCTCGCTCGCTTGCCAGCGCGTCAGGCCCCGTGGCCGCGCGCGAGCGGGCACACAAAGACAGCCTCGCCGGAGCGCCGTGCAGAGCTCGCCTGGAAGCTACGGCGTGCACGTCTTCGCTTAGCCCAGGCGTCGGAAGCGGCTCCGGGCAAGCCCACAAGAAGCCTCCACGCCGTCCAGAGGCAGTGCGATGGAAGCATCGCTGCAACATCGTGGCGCTGTTTCTCGCGCGGCCCCCAAGGCCGTGGACCGAACCTCTTCGGGACAGCGTGGAATCACCAGCGCGCCGAAGATGGCCAAAGAGCGCCCCAGGAGCCAGCCTGGGCCTCGCACTGGCATGGCTCTACTGGGCCTCCACGGGAGAGTCCGATGTAAGCATCCTGCCTCTGTGTGCGCATGTATTTCAATATGGCAACGCAGCGCTGGCACGGTGGCGAACTTCGCCGCAAATAGCTGGGTCATAGTTCCTGCACTTTTCGATTGCCGACACTTTCAAGAACCAACCCCTCTCCGCTCACCTCTCCTTCGCACCGCTGCACGACGTGAGGCGCCCCTCCGTCCACACCAACGCAATCGGAGAACATACACGCATACGACCGCGACGTGCAAGACGACACTTATGATTTTGTGGCGCTGGACACCTTCCTGTTACCCTCGGCTTTTATGCTGCATCACGCGTGCTTCCCACTTTCCAGAGGCCCCTCTCCTGCGCAAGCACCGCGCTCTACAATCGCGAGCCACCGATGTCATCATTAACAAGTTCGTGGCCTTCATGTGCGGATCCCTCTCGTCCTCGGCAGGCAATCTACCAACAGCACATTGACCATAAGATATGCACGCTCGAGATTATGCTTCTGACAGGCGCCGTAATCTCTGCACTGAAGCCCACCATCCAGGCGCACACTTCACAGCTGCCTCGGGTTGGCTTGATCTGAACAACAGAAGCTACCCACGCCACCCATGACCAACGAGCAACACACACCCATACCCATAGGGGTGTCGTTGGGAGGAGGACTGGCTATGGGTATGGGTGCGGGTTGTCGGGCCCTGGGGAACGCTCCCGTTCGAGCGGGGACCCCCATCCGACAACACGCACCCATAGCCCTCTCCGACCCCTCTATGGGTATGGGTGTGTGTGCTGTTGGTTCGTCAACGCATACGCGATCGCAGTGCCAGACGCTCCTCGTGCGCAGCAAGCAGCAACATCACACACAAAGACTACGACTCACGGGAAGAAGCTGGCGGCCCCACGCGGGGCGAACAGCCGCTGCAGGCCGCCGCAACGAGGAAGACATCGCGAGCACGGTCCGCACACTCGCCCCCCGTGCGAGGCCCTCGCCTCCACTGGCCATCGCTCGGACGTCCATTCCCTGTGCTTTTGTCGGTTTCACGCGTGGTTTTTTCGCCAAATGATCAGGGATGCTCCTCGATGGTCCCCGCCGAGAAAAAAATGCACGCGTCCGAGCGATGCCAGGCCCCCCCCCCCTCTCCACCCCGAGCCCCTCCCCGGGGAGGTCGAACATTCTGCTCTTGGGAAAGGCACGAGGAGGAGGAGGAGGAGGAGGAGGAGGAGGAGGAGGAGGAGGAGGAGGAGGAGGAGGAGGAGGCATGGCGGTGACAGGCCGCGGCCGCGTCGTCCGCCTCCCAAAAGGTTGCCGCCGCCCGGGCCCAGACGCCGCCCGCCCACGTCTCACGCGGGGGCCGCCGGGCTGCTGGGTTCGGTTGCTGTGTCATCTTCACAAGAGCCCGCCCTCTCATCATAACGCGGGGTGGCGATTAATCAAACAAATGGGAGAGAACGGTGAAACACATAGTGTTCTGCTATTTCTGCATAATTTTCTGACTGGAGGAGAGCGACGTAAAACATAGTCTTCCAGCCCGCGGCCGGTTTTTTCTTATCGTCATCCCGGGCGCCGCCGCGTGAACGCGACCCCCGGTCATTTACCAATCGTCAGCGCCGCTTACCAATCGTCGTCATCCTCCATTACTCACCTGCTTGACTCCACCCGCGCTTCCTCTGCCAAGAGCGACTGATCTGCGCCGTCGATGCCACGATCCCCAGCGCAAAACGACATGGATCCGCGCTCCCGGGGGTCACCGCTGGATCATCCGCGCTCCCAGGCTTCCAAGACTGCCCAGGCAGGCAAACAGGGCCGCCAAGATGGCTCCATGTGCCTCCGAGGAGGCCCCACAGCTGCTCCAGAGAGCCCACAAGGACGGCCCAAAAGAGGGCCCCCCAAAAACGGCCCGAAGTGGCCCAAGGGACCTCTCCAAGGCAGCCCCGCGGGAGCCCAGGAAAAAGGACACGGAAGGAAGAGAGAGGCCGACGACGACCGAGGAGAAGAAGAGAACTCGGACACGACGCGGAGGAGTGAGTCACACGTTGTGGCTCGGACCTCCCAGACGTCGGGACACGAGGTGTCACACTTTACTGATTACCTACCAGACCACCCCACCCCGACCCAACCCGAGAACCCGAATTTCGGGTTGGGGGGGGGGGTACAGGCTTCATATGTGCTTTTTCTGTGTTCCCCGACCCCCCCCCCACTGGAACTGGAGGGCAAATCGGGGCCTTCGGGTTGGGTTGGGGTGGTTTGGTTGGTGGTGAGTTGTGGCTCGGACCTCCCAGGCGTCGTGACACGAGGTGTCACACTTTACGGCCTCCCGTGCGCCCGCCGAACAACCATCATCCAGGGTGCTGGCCAGGGGGCTGGGACCTGCTGCACGCAGCTGGGCATGCACGTGTAGAGGTACCGTCATGTACTTCGGTGTGCCGGTTGTGCCGACCGTGTTGATTGGGAAACACACTCGGAAAACGCAAGGCTCCCGGATCTCCCCGATCTGATGAAACAGCGGGGCGGTCCACAACCCATCCATGACGGGGCTTTCGCTGGCACCTAGAGCTTACAACCCTCAACGAATAAGCTCGCATACAGCCAGCACGCCGCGACAATCTGACGGTCCGTGTTCTGGTGGATGCGCACGCTCCTCGTAACGTCCTCCTCCTCGAAAGACTGGCCAAGCTCCGCGTGCTCCTGGGCCCGCGTTCCTTCCTCCTTCTCCTCCTCCCGGCAATTCCTCCGTTTCCTCCTTCGCACTGGTTCGGTCTGCATGCTCCCCTCGTCTCTTCCTGGGTCCTGTCCGAGCGGGGCAGCTTTCGCTGTTGTCCCGCATGCAAGAAACGTGTAGGCATCCAAAACGCGCTCGTTACTGCATCGTTTCGTTCAATTCGGCAGTTCAAGATGGTGCTCCCGCTGCAGCGCTGGCCTCATTTCAAATGAGGCCAGCATCGAATCGCGAAGCTGGATCCTCAAATGATCCTCACATGATTTGAGGATCCTCAAATAATTCGAGGAACGACGCGCTGCTCCCGTCGTTCAGATTGGCGTTCTCGCCCCCGCGCGGGCCTCAATTCTGGGCCGGGTCCTTCCCCGTCGCTGTCGCCCCCCGCTCCCCTCCCACCCGCCGCCCTCCCCTATGCCCTCCTGCTTCTCCCGCTCCTCCTTCTCCTGCTCGTGCTGCTGCTGTTCCTCCTCCTCCTCCTCCTCCTCCTCCTCCTCCTCCTCCTCCGCCTACCGCCTCCTCTCCTCCTCCTCCTGCCCTCTCCTCCTGACACCCCCCCCCCCCTCTCCTCTCCTCCTCCTCCTCCTCCTCCTCCTCCTCCTCCTCCTCCTCCTCCTCCTCCTCCTCATCATCATCATCATCATCATCATCATCATCAGCATCATCATCCTGTTGCTCATCCGCCTCGTCCGATGTCCACAACTCCCCTTTGCTGATGGCGCATGACGAGATGGGGTCCCTTTAGGAGGTACAGGCCCGCTATGACACTGGTCGCGAATTGAGACAAACCAGTGCCATGGAAAAAAAGGGTGGGAGGAGTAGGATGTCAGAGCGCCCCTGGCTTATCCTCCCCCCTCTCTCTCTTCTCCGACTCCCACGCAGCGCCGTATCGTGACCATGGCCGCACCCATTCAGACACCAGACAACGGAAAGGATGAGGGGACGGAATCTCACAGGCCGAGCCGCTGCTGCCGCTGCTGGTGCCAGAGACTTCGAAGAACATGCCTGGGCGTCAGGTTAAGAAAAAGAAAAAACAAAAGAGCAAAAAAAAAGTAAGAAAAAAAAAAGAAAAAAAGAAACATGCCTGGGCGTCAGGTTAAGAGCTTCTGGTTCAGAGCCACCTGTCGGACAGAATATTGGGCGCAAACCGGGCCAACTCTGCGCCTCCGTGTCGGTGCAGAGAAGGTCAATGTTTTGCTGAGCAGCTCTCGAGAGAGTGACGAGGAAACGCTGGGCCAAAGGGCCGGGGCCGTTTTCGATGGTAAGTGTACTCGAATTGCTGTGTCGTCTGGCAACATGTGGCAGTGCGTCTGCAAAAGCGGGCCCCTTCAGCGCGTCAGTCTTGTGACACTTTTTCGAACGTCACCACGTGATTTGTGCTGCGTGCGGCGCTTCCCACAACCGTGGCACAGCCCCAAGGCGCCCCAGAGCCCTCCAAGACGACTGTAAGGTGCCCTACAATTGAAGGAACAGACTTTGCAACACCAGCGCCCGATCTAGACCGAACCAGCTTAATCCCTCCATCTCAGGCATTCAAATTGGCAAGTATTGCATTCGAGATGGTGGGTTCAAAATGTTGCTGGCCACACTTCTCTGGGAACGTTTGTTCAATGTTAAGGCCGGGGGTCGGAGGGAGCTCATGTGATGTGGTTCCACAATACTTGTTGCACAAACTCTTCCTTCAACCAATATTTCCCCACGAAGCTCTACATAAGTCAGACGTCTTAAAGCACCGATGGATCCATCCTTAGAGACCATTCGAAACTCAAGCGCATGAACGCGCAATTACCAATGTTGTCGGCTTGCCAAGCGCTGCGGCCAACAATGGCCTCGTAATTTCTCGAAACCTGTACAGAGGTCGTGCAAGGCCCTAACAATTTCCCAACGTGTTCCACAACATCACGACCTGACCGTCCCATGAGACGGCCAATCCAGTCGGGGCGTTGACCTAAGGAACCCTGAAGAAGGAACAAGGCCCCTTCTTTCCATAAGTTAAACTTCGATTTACCATTGAAAACCTGAACAAAACCCAAGGCAAACTGTAAAACAATCAAGGAACACCGAGCCCCTCCCCAACGAACAGGGTTCCTTCTTCAGCGCCCCGACTGCAACAACCACAAAGTAAGACTTAAACTGGTCCTAGCACCCGGCAATGCGGCCCCGGCATGCTTCAACCCAACTGTTCCAGGGGAGAGATCGGTGAACCCATCGGGCTCAACAAGATCACAAGAAGCCCAATGGGCCCCCCTGGAAGCCCCGCAGAAGCCCCCAAGAGACCCCGAAAGCACCCTCGAGTATTTGGGGGGCTCAGACACGTCAATCTTTGAAGCAGTGGAGGATTTCGGGCAGTCGGAGGCGTAGATTCCTTGACGTATTCAAAAAACAATTCGAGTCCCTGTATACAGGAGCGTCGGAGGGCATTCCATGCGGGAGCAATTGTTGTAGATGCGGGCCCAGCAGCACAATTCGACAACCAAGGCCACCCTCGGCAGACAGACGTTGCGATCGCCGAGGAACACACTCTGACTCATATGAGCTTTGACGCACCGGTGGGAAGCAACACATTGTCTTGCGACGGATGGCCGTATTGCTTTCAAGAGCGGTCAAACCATACTTGCTCCCTTGTCTGTCAAGTGGTCACCCTCATCACTCCCTGCCCTCTTGCTCTGCCCACTCGCGCTACACGGAAAAAACACAAGAAAACAAGACGGCGGACGCCACGTCGGGCGGTCGGGTGAGGTCTGGGGGGCGGGTCCTCACCCGGGCGGGCGCATCGATAGAGGAACAATCAGTCAAATAACCATGAACTTTCGGGGATCCGCGCGGATTTCTTGGATCGGCGCTGAAACCCCCCCTCTGGCGGCGCCGAGCGCGCCAGGGGCGGCGCCGCACGCGCTGCCAGAGGGGGCCCAGCGCTGAGCCGAGAAAGGCGCGCGGACCTCCTGCAGTTCATGTGTATGCAACGCTGGGTTCTTAGACTTGGACCGATCCGTGGTGTGCGCCTCTGGCGGCTGGGCGCCGTCCACGGGGCACGGGGGATGCGAGGTCTCCAGGGCCCAAGTCGCGCAGACGTCGTGACGGCGGACTTCCGATCACGACGGCGACGAGATCGGTCAGGAAGACGGGAGACTCAGGCTTGGGGGGACTCGGGTTCGCCTGGCGAGGCCGTCGAGAAAATGAGGAGACCAAGCCTAAAATTTGACGCGCACTCCCGCTGTAGACATCCCACGGGAAGACTGGAGCATCAACATTCCGCACGGGCTCGTCCACAGAACATCGGCAGACCCACGCTCGATTCACGCGTTCGGGCAGGGCGGTGTGGAACCTCACCCATCCTCCCCATCCTCACTCATCCTCACCCATCTTCCTCTTTTCTCCTCCTCCTTTCTCCTCCTCCTCCTCCTCCTTCTCCTCCTCTTCCTCCTCGCCCTCCTCCTCCTCCGTCCCTCCTCCGTCCCTCCTCCTCCTCCTCCTCCTCCTCCTCCTCCTCCTCCCTCCTCCTCCTCCTCCTCCTCCTTCTCGTCCTCCTCCTCCTTCCTCCTCCTCCACCTCCTGCCTCCTCCCTCCTCCTCCTCCTTCTCCTCCTCCTCCTGGCGGGCCCCGACTCGGGCCGGTCGGGTCGGCCGGGGGGGGGCCTGAACCGCGGGCGGCCAGGCGAGGCCAGGCGGACAACCCTGTCCCCCACAAGAGGAGGAGGAGGGAGGAGGAGGAGGAGGAGGAGGAGGAGGAGGAGGAGGAGGAGGAGGAGGAGGAGGAGGAGGAGGAGGAGGAGGAGGCGAGGCAGAGAGGGAGCGAGGAGGGAGGAAAAATGGGGGCATGATAAGAAAAGGATGGGAAGCAAAACGAAGATCAGGCTGCGCCCCCGCCTCCTCGCCCTGGTTGTCGACTTCGCCCCCTCCCCCCTCCTCCTTCCATTCCACCCCTCCCCTTCCCGGACGGACAGCGTTGCGTCTGGGAAAAGGACAGCCCAACGACCCCCCAAACCCAAGACACTAGCGATGGGCGGCGATCGTCCTTGTCGGTCTTGGGCACATCCTTCTCTGGACAAAGCGCAGCGCCCATTGGCAATCCCCTGCGGTTCGGTAAGCCCGGTGGGAAACAGCGCGGCCACCGCAGAGTTGCATCCGCGCTCGCCACGCGCCTCTGGTTCTGCCTGCATCTTCGATGCTTACGACATTCCAATCGCAAAGAGCATCGTTGCCATCCACGGCCAATGCAACGAGCGAAAGCCCAGGGGCTTGCGAAGCAGACTGGCTGGTAATCTCGCTCCCAAGCTCAAGATCCCGAGTGCGTCGGCAAGCGCAGCCAAAACTTACATCCCTGGCATCGCTTGCCAACGACGGGTAGTCCACTCCCATTCAATCATACTATTCATCATATCGATATTTGGTGTCACGCCACTCTTCCACAATATCGGCGTACCGTGAAACACCGATCGCACACACGCGCACGCGCGCGCACGCGCACGCACACAAGCACACGCACGCACAAACACACACGCACAGACACACACACAGACAGACAGACAGACAGACAGACAGACAGACAGACAGACAGACAGACAGACAGACAGACAGACAGACAGACAGACAGACATACAGCACACAAGACAGACAGATCAGACAGACCCACCACACACACGCACGCACACACAACAGAATCACACACACGCACGCGCACACACACACACGCACCACGCAAACGCACTGGGCACGCAAGCACGTACGCACGCAGACGAATACAAAACACACACACAACACACACACACACACAACACACAGCGCACACACACACAACACACACACACACACACACACGCGCACACACACACACGCACGCACGCACGCACGCACACACACAGTCACACACACACACACACACACACACACACACGCACGCACGCACACACGCACGCACAAACGCACGCGAACGCGCACGCGCACGCGCACGCACCGCACGCGCACGCGCGCACGCACGCAGGCGCACGCGCACGCACGCACGCACGCACGCACGCACGTGCACGCACGCACCCGCACCCGCACCCGCACCCGCATCCGCACCCGCACCCGCACCCGCACCCACACCCACACCCACATCATCCACACCCACACCCACACCCACACCCACACTCACACACCAACACAAACTCACTCTTTTTTTCCGTCGCGGAGGGGTCCAGTGGCAAAGGGGAGGGAAGACGACGACGAAGAGACGACACGACAGCGAGAGCGGGGAGGGGGAGGGAGGGCGAGGCCGCCCACCCGCCGGGCGCCCCGCTCAGCGCCGCAGCAGGCCCGCAGTTCGCGGCCCGCGCTCAGCACGCGGCGCCGCTGATGCCCGCAACCATGTGGCCCACAAGTTCCGCGAGCTCCTGGGCCGGCAGGCTGCCGAGCGCCGCGCCGGGCCGGCGCTGCAGCTGCCGGCGCTCCCCCCCAGTGGGGAGGCGCAGCAGCCGATCCAGCTCGACCTCACACACACAAACACACAAACTCACACACACACACGCACACACTCACAAACTCACACACACACACACGCAAACGCACACGCACACAAACACACAAGCACACACGCACACACACGCACACACACGCACACACGCACACACGCACACACGCACACACGCACACACGCACACACGCACACACGCACACACGCACGCACGCACGCACGCACGCCCGCACAGACACACACGCACACACAAACACCGACTGCGTTTTGAACGCTGTCGCAAGACATCGGGGCAAGGGACCCCCACCAGAACACTCAGTACGGCTAAGCTATTGGATGGTGGCGTACCTCAAAATCTCGCCTTGCCTTGACGACATGGGCTCTGTCTGTTGACGTCGGGTGAACCTTTCACTCTTGAGCGATCCCTGCTCTCGAAGGTCCCCAGAAAATGTTGAAAGTCCCATTTGTGTATATGGTTTTCTGTGGGTCCTGGGGCCTGAGCTGGACCCCTGGAGGGTGTTCATCCTTGAACATCTGCGACGGCGTCGCCGCCGCAGATCAACGCACGTACGCACGTGCACCGCATGATATACATTGACAGGGATGGTGGAGAGATACTGGGACTAGCTGGCACGCTTTTGCCAGATGTATATATATATATATATATACACATATCTATATGTATATAGAGATATCGACATCGACGCATGTATTCGTTGGCTAGCGTGGGCCCCAAACAGTGATTCCTTGCATTCTATGAGGTGCAATCGAGGTGGTGCGCTCCATGTGGTGCAATCTAGGTGGTGCAAAGCAATGCAAAGCAACGCGTAGGAATACACATCAAAGCAAAACAATCCAAACCAACGTAACGCACATCAATGCAACACTTTTGTCATACGCGTACGCTAGCCAGCGGGGACCCCGAACAGTGATTTCTTGCAAACTATGATGTGCAATCTATGCGGTGCAACCAAGGTGGTGCAAGCTAGGTGGTGCATTCCATGTGGTACCATCTTTGGGATGCAGAGCACTGCGAAGCATGACGAAGCAATGCAACGCAATGCAAGTCTATGCAAATCCGTGCACATCAATGCAAAGCAATGCAACCCAATGTAAACCAATACAAATCAATACAAATCAATACAAAACAATTCAACACAATCCCTTGGGGTTCACCTGCGTGTGAGATGTTTCCCCCGCCCCTCCCCAAAGCCCTC
The DNA here is from genome assembly GCA_963575745.1 of Prorocentrum cordatum. Lineage (NCBI taxonomy): Eukaryota > Dinophyceae > Prorocentrales > Prorocentraceae > Prorocentrum > Prorocentrum cordatum. The sequence continues at coordinate 497,750 of CAUYUJ010006313.1, read as the reverse complement.
CTCCGGGAGCCAGGTCCGGTCGATTTGGAGGGTGGGTCTCCAGGGATCTGGGTGAACGCATCCGCGGTGCAGAGGGCTCCAAAGCAAGCCAAGAGGGCCCCAAGAAGCCCTTGGGGCGATCCACAAAAGCCACGAGTCGTTGAAATATCGATCCCACACGACCACGCTGGCCTCCAGACGGCCCGAGAGGCCCCCAAGACGCCCCAATAAGCCCCCAATAAGCGTCCCAATAGGGCCTCCAGAAAAACAAATCGTTCCATTCCATTTGGAAAACGTGCATGTTTAGCACATTCGCCTGTTGGGCGTTCACAACGTCCCAGACGGCCCAAGAGGCCTTCAAGATCGCCCCAAGACGGGCCAAGAGGCCCCCGAGAGGGCTCCAACACGACCCAAGAGGGCCCCAAGACTGCCCAAGAAGCCCCCAAGACGGCCCAGGAGGGCCCCAGGACAGCCCCAAACGGGGGCCCAGAGAAGGAACCCGAACGGACATTTCGAGTCTTCCACCCCAAGACGCCTCCGGGTTGCCCCAAGAAGCCTTCAATGAGCCACAGGGAGCCCCAAGATGGCCGCAAAAAGCCCCCCCAGGGGGCCCCCAAGAGGTTCAAAGACTGCCTCCATGACGCCCCCGAGACGCCTCCCACTAGACCCCATCAACCATCCGAGTGGCCTCAGACCCGCAACCCAAGTACGGTAGCGGGACATGCCGCAGGCCATTCGATATCATTCTTCGGGTGCTTTGACAGATGCCAGCCGTTTATATCCTGTATACGTGGGCTCTCGCCCGTTTCCCCATGCGTGCACGGCGAAAACTGAGAATGTCAGCCCAAGAGGCCCCGAAAAGGCCCCCAAGAGGCCCCAAACCCCAAAAGAGCTCCAAGAAGCCCCCAAAATGCACACAAGAGCCCCCCAGGAGCAGCACGCAACAACCGCCAGCGCCACAAAGGGTCGGCGTTGTGGCGTAAGCCCACCAATCTATGCAAATCCGTGCACCGTAACGCAGAGCAGTGCAAACCAGTGCACCTCAATGCAGATCAACGCAACGTACTCCAGATTTCGTAATAAAAGGGAGGGGGTCTCAACCCTCCCAGACGAAAAGTTTTAGACCCCCCCCCCCTGGGAGAACCCTCCAAAACATCGTCCCCAGACCCCCCCAGGCCCTCCAAGACAGCTTGGAAAAGACCCCCCCCGAAATGAGACCCCCCTCCCTTTCTTACGAAATCTGGAGCAGTGCAACACACTGCGGAGCAGTGCAGAGCAAGGCACAGCAACGCGAGGAGGAGGAGGAGGAGGAGGAGGAGGAGGAGGAGGAGGAGGAGAGGGAGGAAGATTGAGGAGGATAGGAGGAGGAGGAGGAGGATGAGGAGAGGAGGAGGATGAGGGAGGAGGGAACGCAACCAGTGCGAAGCCGTGAAGAAAAGCAGTGCGAAGCAATGCAGCGTGCTGCAAAACGACGTGGCGCCGGGCGGCGACGAGCCGACCAGGCCGCCATCCGGGGCCCAGCGGCGACGGGCGGCGACGGGCGGCGACGGGCGCGACAAGCTGGCCAGACCGCCACTGGGGCCTCCTCCTCCTCCTCCTCCTCCTCCTCCTCCTCCTCCTCCCTCCTCCTCCTCCTCCTCCTCCTTCCTTCTCCTTCCTCCTCCTCATCCTCCTCCCTCCCTCCTCCTCCTCCTCCTCCTCCTCCTCCTCCTCCTCCTCCTCCCCTCCCCCTCTCCTCCTCTCGGGCGCTGCGCCGTGCCGCCGCGCGGGCGGCGGCCCTCAGTTGCCTCAGCACAAAAGTAAGAACCCCTCAGTGCAAGCACGGTTCGGGGAACAACTCCGAAGCCCTGGGTACAAGCGCTGCGTGGGGAGTGTGCAGGACGAGCGATCGCGCGCAGCAGATATAATGCGGGATGACGATTCCTAAAACAAGGGAGAGAACGATGTTTAAAAATAGTGGTTCTGCTATTTCTGCACAATTTTCTGACTGGAGGAGAACGTCTCGAGAAATGGTTTTCCAGCCCGCGGCTGGTTTTTCTAATCGTCATCCCGGGCGCCGCCGCGTGAACACGACCCCCGGTCATTTATTAATCGTCATCCTCCATTAACCAACGCGGAGGGGAACCGAGAAGTCCGGCTTCGGCGGGAAGATACATGCTCCTTCTTTTGAAGAAAATCAGCCGGCCCCCTTGTGGGGCCACCAGGCTGCGAGGAGCGGGATTCGCAGTTTCCTGTACCAGTTGTAGCTTGTAGTTTCCAGTGTTACAGTTCTGCTTATTGCTGGTTACTGTAACTAGTTGATTGACCGCGCGAGGGGGGGGGAGGCCCAAACCGGCTTTTTAGCGTCCCCTGGGCGCGTTGTCTGAATTGCTGGAGGGGCTCGAAATCGACACCCCTCACGCAGATCCGCGGGGTCAGGGTCCAAAAACACAGGGGATTTGCCACATTTCTGAAATTCGGTGCCACCCCTCACGCAGATCCGCGGGGTCAGGGTCCAAAAACACATGGGATTTGCCACATTTCTGAAATTCGGTGCCACCCCTCACGCAGATCCGCGGAGTCAGGGTCCAAAAACACATGGGATTTGCCACATTTCTGAAATTCGGTGCCACCCCTCACGCAGATCCGCGGGGTCAGGGTCCAAAAACACATGGGATTTGCCACATTTCTGAAATTCGGTGCCACCCCTCACGCAGATCCGCGGGGTCAGGGTCCAAAAACACATGGGATTTGCCACATTTCTAAAATTCGGCGCCACCCCTCACGCAGATCCGCGGGGTCAGGGTCCAAAAACACATGGGATTTGCCACATTTCTGAAATTCGGTGCCACCCCTCACGCAGATCCGCGGGGTCAGGGTCCAAAAACACATGGGATTTGCCACATTTCTGAAATTCGGTGCCACCCCTCACGCAGATCCGCGGGGTCAGGGTCCAAAAACACATGGAATTTGCTACATTTCTGCAATTCGGTGACAACCCTCACGCAGATCCGCGGGGTCAGGGTCCAAAACACAAGGGATTTGCCACATTTCTGAAATTCGGTGCCACCCCTCACGCAGATCCGCGGGGCCAGGGTCCAAAAACACAGGGGATTTGCCACATTTCTGAAATTCGGTGCCACCCCTCACGCAGATCCGCGGGGTCAGGGTCCAAAAACACATGGGATTTGCCACATTTCTGAAATTCGGTGCCACCCCTCACGCAGATCCGCGGGGTCAGGGTCCAAAAACACAGGGGATTTGCCACATTTCTGAAATTCGGTGCCACCCCTCACGCAGATCCGCGGGGTCAGGGTCCAAAAACACAGGGGATTTGCCACATTTCTGAAATTCGGTGCCACCCTTCACGCACATCCATCGCAAGGCGTGGTAACCCAAACTGCGAGAACTCCCTCGGCCCTTTAATCGCAAGGTGTGGTAACCAAGCCCGTAAACCATACACGTCTTACCAATCGCCAGGTGTGGTAACCCCTCTTGTGATCAGTTGGTTTTGCTGATTGCGAATCGGCTTCGCATGAAGTTTCGATACTGCTGCACGACAGCGCCAAGGCCTCATGACTTAGCTCTTCCATGGCCCGTTCTCCGAGAGAGGGGGCCGGCGGCAGGGGGCGAAGCCCTTACGGATATGGGATCGAACTCTATACACCGACGTTTTTTCCGGCCCTGCATTGAAATTTGCACTGGAGAGCGGATCCTGGTGTATACGGGACCCTGGTGTATACATTTCTCGTTGCTTCCCCGGGACATCGGGGAAACAAATATACACACCACACCACCCACGCGCGTCGTCCCCGACCCACCAAAGTCCGGGGACTAACAGCCCGCCACTGGTGCTGTATACGTTCCACTTTCCGAGAAGATGGGCCTGGACTGTGAAGCGGACCCCTGCTGTCCGCGGCGGTCCTGCTCCTGCACATCCACTTCGGCGCCGCCTGCGCCCCTGGGCCTCGCCCGCTCCGGCCGCCTGAGGCCCCGCCTTCCTGTGCCCTGTCTCCCTAACTGAAGCTGTGCGAAGCCCGCCTAACTTTTCGCGGAAGAGGTTCGCTTTCGCCCCGCATATCAAAAACTGTGAAGCGGACCCCGCGTGGGCGCCAAGGGGTGCCCGCCGGGCGACACCTCGGCGGACCCCGGGCCAAATGCGCCGGGGCGCTCGCGAGGCGCCCACGGGCGGCCACCGGGCGGATCCTCCGCGGACCCAGTCCATGCACGGGGCGCCCACGAGGCGCCCGCGGGCGGCCACCGGGCGAAACCCCGGCCCAACCAACTAAACCCTAAACCCAAAACCCAAAATTCTTCATCCTATAATTATTAAACCCTGAATTCAGCAAAAGCGGCCACATACGGGTACATACGGGCACATACGAACCAGCATGTAAACCACCACCATCCCTGGCAAAACTAATATTTCCTGATCATGCGTGCAAGATCCATTGCGATTTACACTACAGATGCGCGTCCGCGGACGTAAACCCTCGCCATCCCTGGCAACAGATACTATGTCCTGATCGTGCGTGCACAATCCATTGCGATTCACAATGCAAATGCGCGTCCGCGGACGTAAACCTTCGCCATCCCTTGCAACAAATATCATTTCCTGATCATGCGTGCATAATCCATTGCGATTCACTATACAAATGCGCGTCCGCGGACGCAGGCCCTCGCCATCCCTTGCAAAAAAAAAAAAAACTGCATTTTCGGATTATGCGTTCATACACCTATGAGACTTTACTTACCAAGTGCGCCGCTGTCGCAGAATCCTGCGTTTTACAATGTGACTTCCATGATGTTTCGGGCGCTCACAACGCTCCCAGACGCTCCCAAGCGCTCCAGGCGCTCCCAAGCGCTCCCAGGCGCTTCCAGGCGTTCCAGGCGCCCCCAAGCGCTCCCAGCGCTCCCAGGCGCTCCCATGCGCTCCCAAGCGCCCCCTTTCGTTGCACTTACAGCGAGGGGAAAGATGATCTTTATGGTAGGGTGGTTCGCGGGTGGGACTGGCAGCCACCGCAGGTGGGCTCCTAGGCAGGAAGGGGTCAGCTGCGGCAGAGCCTGTAGATTCTTATTTCTTCAGATTCGTAAGCCCTGAGCCCTGTAAGAACGGGTACATACGCTAACATACGACTACATGCGCGCACATACGCCCCAGCATGTAAGCCGACACAATCCCTTGCAACAAAAATACGTCCTGAACATGTGTGCATCATTCATTGCGATTTACACGACAAATGCGCGTCCGCGGACGTAAACCCTCGTCATCCCTTGCGAACGATATTATTTCCTGATCGTGCGTGCATAATCCATTGCGGTTCACTATACTCATGCGCGTCCGCGGACGTAAACCCTTGCCATCCCTTG
>CAUYUJ010006313.1:477422-482422 GCA_963575745.1 Prorocentrum cordatum | reverse complement strand
CACGGGTTTTGGCCCCATTTCCAACCAGAACGAACCACAAGCCAACCGAGATCGGCTTGACACCGTGTAGGTGCATCTGGTTGACTTCTGGTTGCTTTCTGGTTGGTCATGGGTTGTTCTGGGCGTCCTAACCGCTCACGTTACACGTGTTTAGGCCGCATTTCTAACCAGAAACCAACCAACTTCAACCGAACAGCACTTACACATTGTAAAGCCACTTTACACGTTGTAAAGCCGAACTCTGAACCTCTGACAGTCGAACGAACGAGATAACGCTCGAGGTCAGGGTAAAGCGCACCGTGCAGCCCAGCATTCGAACGAGTGCGAGACCGATCGCAAACAGTGAAACCCATGCGAGCGGGAGGCGAGCGACCTCTCGGGCTCCGCAGGAGCCGTACCTCCAGGACGGCGGGCCCCAGGATGGCCCCTGGAGCGCCCGAGCCCTCCCGAATCCGGGCCCACTCCCCAGCAGGCGCACGACGGACGCGAGAGGAACGACGGGGCAAGAGAGGCGACAGAGAGGACGAGCAAGAACGAAGGAGGGGGCGAGGACAAAGCAGAGGGAGAGCGGGCAAGCAGCAAAGCAACGGAGGGGGGAGTGGGCCCACAAAATCAAAAAACGCCACCGATCCTCTGAACGGAAACTACACGGAGGGAAGACCAGATGGAGGACGGTGGCGGCACGGTGCCTCGAAGTACGGCGAGGCGAGGCTCATCGGGCTCAGGGGGTGGCGACGACCCCGTCGAAGAAGAAGATTTGGTCTATGAACGTGTTCACATTGAACGAGTTCACGAAATCAACATTGGTCAGGTATGCAGACGCCCATAGAGTAGTCCACCCGTCAGACCAAGTCACACCGTGAACTCAGAAGTAGTATGGAATAGGCGACGAGCGGCGCGGGCCTTCGAGGCAGCAAAACCTGACCCCCGCCCTGCCGCATAAGGTGGGCAAGAGCGAGCGAACTCCAGCCCAAGCCCCCTGGACAGGACGAAGGGCCAGTGGCGACTCTGAGCACACCCCTCGGGTGGCGCGTTCTGACCAGCCCTGCCCACAATTATGAAGGCGCCCCCGAAGAGCACGCCGCCAGCTCTCTGATACGAATCCGTTCCCGTAGTGCCATCAGGCGAGACTCCCACGAGCTTTCCCGCGCTGATCCTTGGGCTTCGAGCGATCCAGTAGCTTCTGGGCCATCAGTTCCAGGTGGCCCACCGGTGCCGTGCCGAGCTTGAGACGACCGTCGAGGTGCACCAGCGCCTTGATCGTGGCCTGCTCCAGGGACAGCTTCGTCACGGCAGGCTGGTTCTCGCCCATCCCGATCTGGAAACCCTCCGCGATGCTGAACTGCAGGCGCACGAACTTCTCGTTGTAGCATTTCCTCACACGGAAGTGGCGAATGACCAATCCCAACTCGTCCGTCGCTGCTTTCGAGATGAACTGCTCGTAGAAAGCCTTCAAAACTTGATGCGGCTCCAGCAGCGTGCGAACCTTGTCGTCCTCGCTCAATGATTTGAACGCGGCTTGTGCGATGTACAAATGTGGAGGGCCCACTTTCGTTTTCAGCTCCTGGATGGCGGTCACTTCGGCGTACTTTTTCCCTGCAGCCCTGGACGCAACGATGGGCGGGCACTCGACTGGGGCCACGACTGAGATCCACTCCGACGCCGCCAAGTCCCGCAACATCTGTGCGTGCATGCACGCCATCTTCAAGAGGATGCTGACCGCTTGCTGCAGGTCCTTGGCCTTCAAGGCCCCCTCCACTTTTGCCAGCTCGTCGTCGGCGTCGTCGGCCATCGTGCCAACTCGCCCTTTTTTCCTTGCCTGACCCTCGCCGTCGGGTGGAGACTGCGCCTTTTCCTTGTGCCCCCGCAGCAGCTCGTCCAGGTTCATAGCGGCGGACATGCAGAAGCCGACGGCGAGACAGCGTCGGGGCAGGCAGCGAACAGTGGGAACGTATGTGAAGTTGAAGCGAATGAAGATCTCGAGCCAAGTAACTGCATACGGGGCAGGTGAGCAACGGGGGCTGGATGACTTCGCACTGCGTATACGAACTTCGACCCAGAGCGCACCTGTTGCGTTGATAGGACCGCATCACGTGGCGTGCCGCGTTCTCCCGAGAGGCTAGCGCTTGCAGACGCCGAAAGCATTGGTTGGTGACAGTGAGCAAGCTAGCCTCATTCCTCACAGCGTGCACCCGACCTGCATGAAGCAGCAGTTTCTTCAATGACTCGAAACGCTCCCCGCAGACCCCGCCCACCGCCGATGACAGATTGCACTGAAAGGGCCCTGACCACTCCACCTCCACGCCCACGAGCTCCAGGGGGAACGGCGAGCCGAAACCAGGAGGAGGGACCGCCCTCGAGAAAGCTTTCGCCCTCAGGATCGAGAAATCGATGTCGACCCACTTGTCAAACTCTTGATCGAACAGGAGCTTCAAGAGAGGGTGCCCAGACGGCAGCAAATCCTGGAGCTCCTCGGAGCCGTCGAAACCAATACGCAGATCGTCCAGAACCTGAAGGGCCCAGGGATTCGCATTTTCCGTCAGAGTCCAGGAAGACGTGATCACCTCCTCGTCGCCCAAACGCCCAAAAACACTTGCCCTCGCTTGTCGGTGTGCCTCAGGGTACCTACTCCAACTCTGATACCAACGCAACCGACGGACACGAAGTTCCTGCTCGCACGGAAGGATTCGCCAATGAGCACACATGCGATCCGCCGACCAGCGGCGTAGCTCCTGCTCGCCATGTTCCTCGAGGCCCAAGATACCCATTCCCCTCCTCATCGCCTGCTGTAAAACCTGATCAGCTGCAGCACAAAAACTCTTATCTGGAATACGTGCCTCCATCCCCGAGAGCAGGGCCGACTGAACGAACGCGATCACCGCCATGCGCTCAAGACTGCAGGGTGCCTCAGAAACAAAGAGATCTTACCGAGCCCCGCCCGTCCCGCTTGAATGCGTTTCACTTTTTCAACCTGGAGGGATCCACTCGTGGTCAGCCACCCGCCCAAGACTCTCATGAACCTCCCCACCTTGCCTTTGGTTTTCACGGCCCCGCTGAAGATCAGACGACGTTGCCCGAGAGATCCAGGACCGACGATCTTTACGAGGGAGACTCTTTTGTCAGGGTTGAGGGCGACTCCGATCTGGGCCAATGCCCGCTGTAAGTGATCGCTGCTGACACGCGCGAGCGCCAGCAGATGCTGAGCTTCGCCTCCCATGCGCTGTCGAGGTGGGCCAGGCCCAGGGATAACATGCTTCGTGATACCATCCGCGAACAATGACAAGCCCACGTCCGTGGAGACCCCATTCGGCTCGGTGACCAACGCCATCGAACACGAGGTCGTCCGCTGTCGAATGTCAAAGAACGGCTCCAACCCCTTCTGGTAGTAGTATGGAAAGCTCCGTGCAGCATTTGGATGGCCCATGAAGTCGCCCGTGCTGGGGCGCAAGCTGATGGTTTCGCCCGATGTGATAATCTGGCACGCACTCTGAATGATACGCTGATGTTGAAACCTGACGTCCTCCTCAAGATACAGCAGGGGGAGTGTGTCCAGCATGATGTCACGCGATACGCTGGAGAACGCGTTGGTGGCGTCTTCGTTGACGATCGCGCGCGGGTAGCCCTGCCTCTGCAAACGCCAGGACGTGCAGCGCTGTGTTAAAATCGCAGCTTCCCGTCTGCGCTTTTTTGCAAAACCGTGACATACATATGGTAGTGCATCCCGATGCCGACGTGCTCTGACCCATAAGTGCGAATTCCACGCCTTGCCCAGCGGGCAGAATACATGAATCCAACGTTGACTCTCAGCTCCCAACTTTCCGTTATGCTTGTCCAAACCGCAGCATGAGGATACATCAAAAATCAAAGGCGTGGACGCTGTCCGCCGAAAGCAAGCTAAGACATCTAAAAAACGCTCCGTAAACGCCGTCGAAGTCGCAGGAAGAAGATCCGCCCCCACTCCACCACCACGAAATTGCCCCCAGCAAGCGGGATCCAGGAGCAGAAGCCAGAGCTCCGAAGGTAAAGACCAAAACGGAGTCGCCCGTCTTTTTGGAGCCCGCCTCAGCTGCCGCACGATGCCCATCAAATCGGTACGAGCGTCCGCAATGTTCTCCAACTGCATGACGTTGTAGCGAACCTCCTCGGATACATCCCAACCGTCGGAGTGAGGTCTTTCGAAACGATCCAACAATTCCTTTTGCAAGTCGCATGTCGCAGCACCGAAGCCACCCTCGACCGCAGGTCGGCACAGAAAAGCGGAGATCTCATGAGCTTCACTATTTTCAGACTTCAATACAAAATACTTCCTGTGCCGAGGACCTGCCCCACGCCTAGATAGTCGTCTGATAAGCCTCTGGACGTTGTAGAGGTCGTGCGACTTCCATGCGTTGTTTAGCTCCGAGGTCAATGATGCCTCTCGTTCTTTCATGATCAGCTTCGAGAGGCGACGAATCCGAAAAGTAGTTCGTGCCAGCTTAAGTTCCAGTTCCAAACGTTGCTCCAGACGGGCCTCCTCATAAGTACTCAGAATACCAGAACAGCCCAGACTCCCAATGTGTATGCCCTTGAACTTCTTCCGTGCTTGCAACAATTCTGAGCGCTCCCTTTCCAATACTGATTTTTCTGCCTCCAGGTCGGATTTCTTTGAGAAGGTGTCCATCGCCGTAGTAGTCATCACGCTCACGATCGAGTTCCATACTTCATCAGGTGTCGCTCGGGCACACAGGCTGATCCATTCGTCCTCGGGGATCGACGTGACTGCCGAGTGTATGGCCTCGATCGCCTCCGTGCACGCGGTGCCCTGAGAGACGGAGCGCATAATCCTATCGAAATCCCATGGCGGCGTTCTGTCCACAAACTGAGCCTGAAAGTCGTACTTCACTTGCAGATAGATGGGTCTGTGCTCTCGATCGTCCAGTGTCGAAATCGGTTGAAGTCGTCGACCAGCTCCGTGCAGAATCGTGCATTTCTCCACATGTGGGCGCAGCTGCTGGGGTATC
>CAUYUJ010006313.1:457422-474922 GCA_963575745.1 Prorocentrum cordatum | reverse complement strand
TGGTAAGGGATGGGAGGGAGGGGTAGGACGTCAGATATGACGCGAGCGCACCTAGCTTGTCCCCCCCCCCCTCTCCCCTCCCCCTCCCCCCCTCTTCCCCCCCCCCTTCTCCCCCTCCCCCACCCCTCTCCCCCTCTCCCCCCTTCCCCCCCCCCCCCCTCCCCTCTCCCCGCCTCCCCCCCCCTCCCCCTCTTTCCTCCCCCCCCTCCCCCCCCCGCAGCAAACGTCGGGCTGCGCGCCCCTGCCTGGCCGACCCCGCGGGAGGAGCGGCGGGCTCTCCCCGCCCGTCCTCTCCCCGCCCATACGCCGCCCGCTCGGAGGACCTTGCCACCGCTGCCCTCGCCAGCGCTGCCCGCGGCGGCGCGGCCGAGCAGCGCGCCAGCCGTCGCAATGGGGGGAGGTCGGGTGCCAAAAGGGCGCGCGCTGCCGCGCGCATCGGCTCGAGACGCCGCGGTGGCCGAGACGGCGATGATGATGAGGATGGTGAAGAAGATGAAGATGAAGATGAAGATGAAGATGAAGATGAAGATGAAGATGAAGATGAAGATGCTGATGAAGATGCTGATGCTGATGCTGATGCTGATGCTGATGCTGATGCTGATGCTGATGATGATGATGATGATGATGATGATGATGATAAGGAGGAGGAGGAGGAGGAGGAGGAGGCTGATCACGGGGACGATGGCAATCCTGATGATGACGATGACGATGATGGTGAATGATGGTGATAATGCTGTTGATGATGATGATGCTGCTGCTGCTTATGATATTGATGATGGTGACGATGACGGTGAGGATGGTGATGTAGTTGATGATGACGAGGGTAATGACGATGGCGATGACGATGGTGATGATCACGTTTATGATGATGATGGTGGTGGTGGTGATGATGAGGATGCTGATTATGTTGATAATGTCGATGTCGACGATGATGACGCTGTTGTTGCTGCTGATGATGAGTGTGATGCAAATCTTGTCAAACCTGACCGGGGCTCAGGGTGAGGTAGACAGCGAGAGTGAGCGGTGAAGCCTTCCTGCCTCCCTCAGGGCGTCTGCGTTGCCGAATACTGCGCGCGCTCCGCTGGCCGCTGCGGCCGCAAGGGTGCCATTGGCGGGGCGAAATGCCGCCAACAGAATCATGGTGATGAAGATCCGCGTGCCCTGAGAGCGCGAATGCCTATGCTTGCGCACAGCCGTGGGCAGCTTTGCGGATGCAAGGAGCAATGTTACCATGTGCCAAGTTTGGATTGGCGCTGCGCTGCTTCGAGTATCGCAGACCCTGAAGAATGCAGGTCATATGTCCATCTCGAGGCCGCTGAACACGCAACTGTCAACGAAAGCCATAGCGTGCAAACAATTGAGCGCAAGCAGCGACACATTGCAAGGCGACTTCAAATACATCGCCAACCGCGCCATCATACAAATTAACACTGACGTTTCCGCTGGAATTGCTGCCGAATGTGATATGACATAACGGCCTCGACCAAGAGGTAGAGAGACAGAGGGGTCGTAATATCTCGATCTGTCTACCCATGTATGTCATCGGGGCAAAGTGGGCAGAGAAAGCAGCAACAATCTACTGCAATGATCGGTTCCGAATGCACCTGCAAACCACCACGCTGAGAATACGCTTGACAAATGATACAGTTGGGGACTCAGACGGTGCAAGCTTACCACTGCAATGCAATGCCGAATTACATCTTGCAGAGCAGCCCTAGACAACAACGCTGCATGGTAACACACATGTGAAGGGGCCCCAGGACACACAAATAAATATACACAAATAACACGATTCCCCATATTTTCCTATATTTCCCAACCATCCTGTGGTGTTGGGTCCTCGTTTTGAAGAGACGGTGCCCCGCGTTCCCCTCCTCCTTCCTCCTCCCCCTCCTCCCTCCTCCCCCTCCTTGCCTCTGCTCTCGGCACACCTCTCACGCGTTTCGTAACCCCATAGGGAGCTCCACCGAAGGCCCCAGTGGGGGTGTCCGCATGCGGTTCCCCCACCCAGGGCAGCGCTTCGTGGCCCCATAGGGAGCTCCACCGTAAGCCCCAGTGGGGGTGTCCGCATGCGGTTCCCCCACCCAGGGCAGCGTTTCGTGACCCCATAGGGAGCTCCACCGTAGGCCCCAGTGGGGGTGTCCGCATGCGGTTCACCCACCCAGGGCAGCAATTCGTGGCCCTATAGGGAGCTCCACCGTAGGCCTCAGTGGGGGTGTCCGCATGCGGTTCCCCCGCCCAGGGCAGCGTTTCCTGGCCCCATAGGGAGCTCCACCGTAGGCCCCAGTGGGGGTGTCCGCATGCGGTTCCCCCACCCAGGGCAGCGTTTCCTGGCCCCATGGGGAGCTCCACCGAAGGCCCCAGTCGGGGTGTCCGCATGCGGTTCCCCCACCCAGGGCAGCGTTTCCTGGCCCCATGGGGAGCTCCACCGAAGGCCCCAGTGGGGGTGTCCGCATGCGGTTCCCCCACCCAGGGCAGCGCTTCGTGGCCCCATAGAGAGCTCCACCGTAGGCCTCAATGGGGGTGTCCGCATGCGGTTCCCCTACCCAGGGCAGCGTTTCGTGGCCCCATAGGGAGCTCCACCGCAGGCCCCAGTGGGGGTGTCCGCATGCGGTTCCCCCACCCAGGGCAGCTATTCGTGGCCCCATAGAGAGCTCCACCGTAGGCCCCAGTGGGGGTGTCCGCATGCGGTTCCCCCACCCAGGGCAGCGCTTCGTGGCCCCATAGGGAGCTCCACCGTAGGCCCCAGTGGGGGGTGTCCGCATGCGGTTCCCCCGCCCAAGGCAGCGTTTCGTGGCCCCATAGGGAGCTCCACCGTAGGCCCTAGTGGGGGTGTCCGCATGCGGTTCCCCTACCCAGAGGTAGCGCCACCGAAAACGATATTCATATTTGCGGTTTTCACGACTGCGTATGGTTGGGTCCTTCGCCAGGCTAATTTATAAGTTTTTGTCTTCCCCCCCACTTCCCATATTTTTGCATATTTCCTGGGAGTCGACGATTGATTGTGTCTGTGTGTTTCTTCCCCTCCTGAAACACACATGACAAAGCAACATCAGATGGGGTGCCGGTTTTGGGCGGCGCGCCCGGAGAGAGGAAGCGAGAAGGGGCGGGCCTCCTCAGAAGGCTCGGAAGTCCCCGCCGCCTTCTGAGAAGCCCCGCCGCCCTCCGAGAAGGCCTTCCCTCCCTCTCAACGATCACAACGACAACGATAACAACGATCGCAACGATAACGATAACAACGATAACAACGATAACAACGATAACGATAACAACGATAACAACGATAACAACGATAACGATAACAACGATAACAACGATAACAACGATAACAACGATAACAACGAGCACAAGGATAACAACGATCATAACGATCACAACGAGAACAACGATCACCCCCCTCGCTCGCCGCCGCTCTCTCGTGTAGAAAACCGAGATTGAAAAAGAGAAGTTCCACTTCAGAGATGTTCCGCTCCTCGAATATATAGATGACAACGCTCAGAGATCAGTCTCAACAGAAGTCCCATTCGATTCTGAGCAAACTCTGCCGCCGCAGAGCGGTCACGGACCGCACCCGCCACGCCGCACGGGCACGGCACGGCGCGGCGCGCTCCCCGCGCTCCCCGGGCCTGCAGCGCCCGGAGGCGCCCAGGCAGCACGGCACGCCACGCGGCCGCGGCCGCGGCACGGCCTTGGCGCTGCGCGCTGCTCCCTCGCGCACCTCTTCGAGCCCCGGGGAGCGGCGCGCCACGGACGGCACGCGGGCACGGCACGGCAGGCCACGCTGCTGTCGCCCGCCGGAGGCCTGGGAAGGACACGGCACGGCACGGCCTCGGCGCGGCACGCTGCCGTCGCGCACCTCTTCGAGCCCCGGGGAGCGGCGCGCCACGGACGGCACGCGGGCACGGCACGGCAGGCCACGCTGCTGTCGCACGCCGGAAGCCTGGGAAGGGCACGGCACGGCGCGTGGCGCGGCCTTCTCGCCCTCGCGGGCCCCTGGCGCGGCACGGCGCGCGGCACGCCGGCGGCAAGCGGTGTTCGCACTCTGTGCATGCAGCGCGGGCGTCTTTTCCCGCGGAGCCACTGCGGGCCCGCTGTGGAGGGCGCTGCTCAGGGAACGAGGGCTGACGACTTCTGCCATCTCAGACGCTTGGCCATCTCGCCCCGTCGCCGAAACAGCATGGCGAGAACTGGCCCGCATCCGTTTTGCCGGCCGCCAAGCGTGAACGCGTCCGTTGGTCTGGCGACGCTCACATGCCGCAGATGCATCTGCTGCGCGTGCACTAGCTGGTAGTGCCTGCCTGGCCTCTGACGCACCAGACGCGGCAGAAATGCACAATTGGGGGGCGGAAAGATACGGATACGTGTTGTCCCCGGACCTCTCTTGGGGTGCGTTCTGACCAGAATTTCGAGGCGAATCCAGCGGTGACAGCGAGGATTCCCCAGGAGGACCAGGAAAGGCCGAAAACGACGGGGGACAACACGTATCCGTATCTTTTTCTCCCCCGACACAAGCCGCTGCTGCAGAGACAGGGCCGCGCACAAACATAAACACTAAACCATGCTCCAGCACAACGCGGGAAGAGGCAACCAAACTGCGCTTCGTGCAGGCGGGCGAGGAGGAACCATTTTCACGGGCGATGACGCCGATCGCGGTCTCTGCACTTCGACCTCTCGACGGATGGGGCTCTGAGGGATGGGGTCCTAAGGTGAGAATGAAGGAGACCACAAACACACAAATAAATACACACAAATAAAACGATTCCCCATATTTTCCCATATGTTCTGGGTTTTTGTCTTCCCCACCACTTCCCATATTTTCCCATATCTTCCTGGGGATCGACGATTAATTGTGTCTGTGTGTTTTTTCCACTCCTGACATTGAACCGCCGAACGCTGACTCGGAAGATCTACACCCCCTGGAGCTCTCTGGCTCGATCCCAAGCCTTTTTCGACGCGCCGGGCCCAACCGCCGGGCACCCACGTTTTGAGACTTAGCCCTCCCGGGATCCCGCGTGACTATAGAGTATATCCTCGGGGATTCCACTCCGACGTATTCGATCATGCGCTCCTTATTACCCATCGGCCTTGGGTGGTCTTCGGCGGTGGTTTTCGGCGGTCTTCGACGCTAAAGCTGGATGGTTGCGAGTGACAAGGGGTCAATGATCAAACACCACTCCCAGACAAGTTCCACGCGCCCCCGCAAGGGCTCGAACGATCCTGGTGCTGCCGTGCGCGCTGGGACCCAGTCAAATATGCCATTTCATGGCCGGACGGCGCTCCGATCGGCCAATTCCTCTCGAAGGGAGCTGCGTAGCAATACCAGTCGAGCATGGCAGTCCCGAGCAAACCTTACAGGGACTTTTTGGAAGGGTCGGGGGGGTTCTCAGGAAACTTATTAGAAAAGCCGATCCTCATCTGCGCGCCGCTGGCCGCCCTGCCACAACTGGACTTGATGTGGCGCAGCAAACCGCGAACTCTAGCCGTCGCCACTCGCTGTCACTGCCCATCCGAATTCCCCAAGTGAAGAAGAATCGGGAGACAACAGTATGCGCAAGGATGCCGCGCCGCGGTAAATTCCAACGGAGGACATGGGGCCATACATGGTCCCCACGCCCGATGCATTGACTGTACTATGGAACGCGTGCAACTAGTGAAACACTGCGAGCCCGCTTGAGATCAGGCCGTCGAGAAGTACTCGCTGCAAATGACGCGCCTCCTACCCTGCCAGTCACTGTCGCGAGGCCACGCCGCACGCTCCCCCGACAGCGGCACGACCAGCGCCGCGCGAGAAGGGCTGACCAGATCGGACAGGAACGAATCGGGAATCTCCAAGGTTTGGTGGCTCTGGAAGAATTCTCGGGCGCAGCGGCCGTTCCAGAGCTTTCCAACACGCTCCGAGGGCGTTCAGGAACAGTCTGGAACGAGTTATCCCTGCGTTGGCCCCGCCCACCCGATGTTTCGCTCATGCGGCTGGTATCATAATGTCGCTTGCATGATTTCGAGGTCATGGGCTCCCCTGCTGTTCCAGTAGCAAGATTATGGGCACCGATGTTCGTTCCCTTTCGGCCCTGGAACATATCCGCCAGCATGCCGCGAAATACCGAGTGTAATGCCCTCATGTCCCGTCGAGTTCTGTATGGGGTACTGTCTCCCAAATCGCGCTTGCGCTGAATGGGCTCTACTTCCCTCTACTTCCCTATCGATAGCTCGCTGCCTTTACACAACTCCTGAATGGTGCCTTCTCTTGGGGGCCTCGTGGATAGCCTGGACCCCGTGGGTTTCCGCCCTGTGCCCACCTGTAGGCGCCTCTGGGTCGCCCGGAGCGATGCTTTTTTTCCAAGTGCTCACCCAGTGCCCGCTCGAGGGCGCCTAGTTCTCTGGCTGGCACTGTCTGAACACACAGACACATGTTGCACCACACAGCTTGCACCACATGGGCTTCACCAAACGACATGCAACGCAATGTTTGCACTGCATAGGTGGCCCCAAATATATTGCACACCGTAAATTGCACCACGCAGTGTGCATTTCATATGATTTACAAGTTTACAACGTAGCTTGCACCCCGTAGCTTGCAACCTATAGTTTGCTTCGTTCAGTTCCAACCGCATAGCATACACGACACGTTTTGCGCATCCCCTCTATGGCACATTACACATACTACACCACACACGTTGAGACATCTAGGTTGCAACACACATGTTGCACCATACACAGACTGCGCAACACACATCCCCATGCATAATGCAATAATCCACGATGTATGATCCACATCGGCAAACATAAATGACTCTTGTAGGAACCCCAACGCCAAATTCCAAGAACTCTTGGGAGCTCCTGGGGCCTTCCGGCCGGTCCTTGGTGCTCTCGGGGCTTCCAGCATGACTTTCTTCGAGGCCTTCGGACAATGGCTGCGGATCTCAATCTCTAGCATGCCGTAAGTTGGCCCTAACGGACCGTCCTGGGAATCTCTTGGGAGACCCTGGGGCTGTCTTGGAGGTCCTTTGGGCTAGCTCATGAGGCCAACATCATGCAATCATATTTGGTTCTGTGAAAATTTAGAACAGTCTCGGCGACGCCCCCAATACGGCCCCAGAGGGGCCCAAAAGGGGGAACCCGAAGCGGAATTTCGAGCCCAACCCCCAAGACAACCCCCCGACGCCGCCAATAGACCCCCGAGAGGCCCCAAGAAGCCCCCCAAGAGCGCCCCCGAGAGGTCCCGAGAGACCTCCAAGAGGTCCCAAGAACCAGGATACCCTCGAGACACTTCTCAAAAGACCCCGATCTCTCCAGCGTGGACCTTCTCCGCGACGCAAGCGCGGTGGCGGGTGGGACCGAAGGCCTTGGAGCCCCTTGGGCCCTTCCAGAAGGTTCTCCACGACGCTCTCTGGGACCTTCTAAAAAGTTCAAAACAATTCTCCAAACGGCCTTTGGGCCCTTGGGGCCCCTCCAAAAAGGTCCAACAGGTTCTTCAAAAGGTTTGGCCCTTTGGGCCCTTCCAGAAGGTTCTCCAAGACGCTCTCTGGGACCTTCTAAAAGCGTCAAAACAAGTTCTCCAAACGGCCTTTGGGCCCTTGGGGCCCCTCCAAGAAGGTCCAACAGGTTCTTCAAAAGGTTTGGCCCTTTGAGCCCTTCCCTTTGGGACCTTTTTGGGCCCATCCGCCGCCCCCGTTAGGCAAACCCCTTGGGGCCCTTCCAAAAAGGCTCTCAGTGGGGCCTCGCCGGGGCTCGGAGCCCACGCGGAAGAAGCGAAACGAGTGGGAGGCAAGGGCTCTGTCCGCCCAGGATGGCCCCCCAGAGTGCCTCTGAGACGGCCCCCATCTCGCAACCAAGAAGGTCCCCAGACGCCTCCAAGACGGCCGAGATGGCCCCAACATGCCACCAGAACGGTCCCAACATGACCCCAAGACGGACCAGATGTCCTCCAGACGGCCCAAGAGGCCCCCAAGACGCCTCTCCATTTCCCAAGTGTTCCCCACATGGGTTCCACAACGGCTGGGTGAGCACATAGTCCAATAGCTTGGCCAAGTTTTGGCACAGCGTGTGGCCACAACAACACTTCCATAAGAAGGCAGGGCGCGGCGGTGACTCGCCGTAGGCGGCTTCGATGCGTCCTTCTGGCAATCTGCCTTCATGCGCGATCCTGTGGACGGAACATACATCAAGCCCGTGCCTTGTAGATTTGGTGCGGTGTGTCCGCTGAGAGCATCCTGTCTCTTCTGGTCATCGTGCGAACTCGGAAGAACAACAGACCCTCGAGCCTGCTTGTGATCTCGTCACTGCGCGCCGTCACATGCGTGCTGACATACGGGACATCGGGAAACCACGACATCACTTCCATCGGCTAAACACGGAATGACCCCGTGCTTCGTGGTGAGCAACCTCCAACGCGTGATTGCGCTCGCACTCTCAACACCCTTATTCGACTCGCCGTGCCATGGGAGCGTGTCAACTCATGGCGCCATGCATCAAACGAGCTGCCCCAACCACTCGACCCTCCCCTGCGACAGCGCAACATAACTGTTGGCACGAACTATACTGGAGCCCCCCCCAATCCAATGTGACGCCCGTGCGGCTAGTCGCTCAGCGTCACCTCTCCTGACGGCAGAAGCGGAGGGGGGCGACACAGTCTCAGTGGCAGAGGCACAAGCGATGACTTCGAGTGGAAGGAGACAGATAAACAAGGGGGCGATGACCAGAATAGGCATGACGATGCCGAGCTGGTGGGGGGGCCATTGAAAATAACTGTTACGCATCAGGAAATCTCGGGGTCACAGAAACCACTGCAAGCTGACAAACTACAACCTGCGCGGCTACCGGGTGACCCGAGCATGTGCACTCAGCATGGCTTCCATCACCACTTCTCCATTCAGCCCGCCTCTTGGTGGCCCACTCTCTCTCTCTCTCTCTCTCCCCCTCTCTCTATACAGCGCCACAACAAATTTGGGGCGTGTTTGGGCTGGTGGTTTTGATCGTATACCATCCATGGGGTCGTGCCCATTCGGTCGCCCACGCCTGTGCAACCATGTCCTCCTTATTCAGCCCGAGGAGGGCAGTGTGACACCAAAGATTACAGACGCGGCTTAAGTTGTCAGTCTCTTTCCATAAGCACAGACGCCGTCGAAACGATCCATGCCGACTGCGCGCAACATCGTGGCAACGTGACATCTTTCAGGCTGGCGCACTCGTCATGGCGATGCGCCCCATGCTTTATGGGCTAGGATGGCGCTCGACTTGTTGGCCCTTTGCGTCGTCCGCTCGCACGCACGCTTTCGCTGTGAACGAACTCACGATGAAGAGCCCAGTTCGATCGTGCAGAGTCGGTCTGCGCCCGAATCTGCGAGGCTCCCTAAGCCCTGGGCCCGTTGTCGTGCCGCAGAAAACATGTAAACTACCATCCTAAGACGCGATCAGGAAAGACATGCGGTGCGCGCTGTGTTCTGCGTTGGCTGTGTCTCAAGCACCCTTCTGGGGCCCATCCTGGCCAACTGTTGGAGCTGCGTTCAGCCGTGTCGCTGGGGAAGGCCCCCCTCAACCAAAGATCAAATGATTATAATAAGAGTAACACGGATCAGGAGGAGGAGGAGGAGGAGGAGGAGGAGGAGGAGGAGGAGGAGGAGGGGAAGGAGGACGAGGACGAGGACGAGGACGAGGACGAGGAGGAGGAGGAGGAGGAGGAGGAGGAGGAGGAGGAGGAGGATAAAACGCTGGCTGGCGGACGCCGCGCTCCACGGGGCGCCAAGCGTGCAGAGGAGGAGAGGGCAGGGCCCTTGCCCGCCTCGGAATCTGTCAGCGACGCGCTCCCCCGCCCAAGGGATCGCTGGGAGAGCTCCCAGACCCCCCAGCAGAGACAAGGAACAAGGAACTGGATGGAGGCCAAGCACAGCATCAGCCCAGTGCCCCAAACAGGTTTGCGGCATCACCTGGGACAGCGCTCTGCACTATTCTCCAGGCTGTGCCCCCTCAAAGCGAGGGGAGTCCACCGAAACCACTCCCTGGGAGCGGAGGTGTGTGTGGCGTCACCTGGGACGGCACAGCTCGTGCCATCCGCCAGGCCGCGCCTACCGCAAAGCGCAAACAGTTCACTAAAGCCACTCACTCGAGAGGCCAACCCGTGGACCAGGTGTGCGGCATCACTTGGGACAGCACGGCTCGTGCTTTCCGCAAAGCTGTGCCCCCCTCCCAGCGAGGGGAGTCCACCGACGCCACTCCCTGGTCGCTGGGGCTGGCTGCCGTGACCAAGCGACCGCGGTATCACATCTGAGGTGGCGCCTAGGCTCTCTGCCCGAGACGGCTCAGAAGCCCTAGTCGCCGCATCATCGTCCGCCGTGTTCGACCTGGGGCGGCGAACAACATCCAGCAAGCCTTCAGCGTACCGCCCCCAGAGATACGCCACGTCACTGAAGAGGTGCCCGTCCCTTCTGGGCCCTGCCGCGGCGCCATCAACCAGAGCGGCCATGTCGGCCGCCAGAGGGGAAGCAACGCCATCGTTCCGAGCTGAAACGGCCCCGCTGAATTGAAGCCCGGCCTTGAACGCTTGCCCTTCGAGACCCGACGGGTTGCCTAGGAGCACCGTTCCACAACCGAGCGCCGAAGGGACGCCCACGAGGCCCAGGAACTGGGCGAGGATGAGCGACCTCTTCCGTGGTGTCTTGAGGCCCAGCCTTGAAGATGCGGCCGCGGGGCCCAGGGAGCGGGCGAAGAGGGCCACCCCCAGGTCGGGCACCGAAGACTCGCCCGCGCGGCCCAGGGACTGGACGCGGGAGGGCGACGTCGGAAGGCTCGAGAATACGTAGACTATCAGCACGCGCGTCCAGACAAGGTCTAGCAAATCCAAGCCGATCCCCACCAGCTCGAACAGCGTTCCGTGGACTCCCAGCACGCCGAGCACGATGAGGTCCAGCAGGCGAAGGCTGCGCGGCAGGCGCGCCGCCCAACGACGACGGCGAAGCGCCATCTGCGGGGCAAGACACGTGCGCTACATCACCAGGAAGTCCAGCAGGTCTGTGACACCCGCCCGTTGTAGGGCGACGAAATCTATACATATCCACTGCTCCCTGGCCAGGCCCATCCTCAACCCCGCAGCGGTGTATACGCCACGCCCTCCTGGCTTGCATACACAGCTCCTGGGTTCAAGATGGGCATGGTCAGGGAGCAGTGGATATGTATAGATTTCGTCGCCCGACGTTGGTCCACCGTCTCCTCCTCCTCCTCCTCCTCCTCCTCCTCCTCCTCCTCCTCCTCCTCTCCCTCCCCCCGAGCGGGCGCCGGAGCGCTGCGCGCTGCTTCACCCCCCCCCCGGCCACGCGCGGAGCCGCGCCCTCCGCGATCACATGTCGGGCGAGCCCCGCGGCCGCAGCAATGCGAGGATGGCGCCAGCCGCAGCCTGTGCGTGGCGAGCCGCCGTGCAGCGCGCCCTGGCGCGGCGTCGGGCGGCACGGGACAGCAAGGCCGCACAAGAATTACCAGCCTGGAACATATCCCTATCCCTATGCTGGGCATCTCCTCATCACGATGCCAATCTTAGGGATTCCCTTATTTTTTGAGGGCGCATCCCTAAGATTGTCATCGCTTTTTGGCATGTCAATCTTAGGGATATGGATATGTTCGAGGCTGGTAAAAGGAGGAGGCACATGCGCTGCCGGCATAAGCAGCAGCGCAAGGCGAGGCAGGCCATGAGCAGCCGCAAGCGCGCCAGGCAAGGGTCTGGGGCTGGGGGCCATGGCACGGCAGGCGCCCGCGCGGGGCAAAGCAGCTGCGGTGCCCGCGCCGAGGCCACCTTGGCCGAATGGCTTCAGCCAGAATGGCTAAGGAGGAGGAGGAGGAGGAGGAGGAGGAGGAGGAGGAGGAGGAGGAGGAGGAGGAGGAGCATCCTCGCCGCCGCCGCCGTCCCTCCCTGCTGCTGCCCCTCACCCTCCGATGACTACCACGCCGCAGCCTCGGAGCGCCCTGGCGGACCAAGCCAGCCAAGGCTGCGCGCGCCCGGCCGCCGGCGAGAAAGTCCAGACGAGCACGCAAGGGGGGGGGGGGCTGCCGTGGGCAGGCCCCGAGTGCGGCTCGCAGGCGCGCTGCCAGCAACGCACACGATGAAGGCATCCAGGGTACGAGGACGGCGCCCGTGTGCTGTACCATGTCTGGTATCCCTTCAGGCCCCGCTCCAGCGCGGAACGGTGCGTATCTCTTCGGTCCCGAGGGCCGAGGGAACTGTGCATCGTACGTCTCCCAGGTCGAGGATCGACAAAACGCCCTGGGAGACGCCAGCGCGGCACGGTTCACAGAAGCCGCCCGCGGGTTGGGGAACGCTTGTCGTCGATCTCCCCTCCACGAGACTCCACCAGCTGTCTTTAGACCGCGCTCTTTTGCGCGCGCGCGTTGCGCTTACTATCTCGGCCCGATGGCAATTTTCCGCCGCCTTTGGGCGGCCTCCGCTGCTGAGAGCCGAGGCCAGTCGCCGTCGACCTCCAGACCACCAGAAGTGCCTCGGGGATCCTGGCTGGATCGCCAGCGACACCGCTCGGAACGCCTACCCTGACATGACAGAGATCAATACGGGGTATGTCGACCCCTATCCCAGGCTTGGGGTGTTTTCGACTGGACAAGAAATTGGAGCCCAACCTTGGGATATACGATGGGGGGCGTCCATC
The DNA here is from genome assembly GCA_963575745.1 of Prorocentrum cordatum. NCBI lineage: Eukaryota > Dinophyceae > Prorocentrales > Prorocentraceae > Prorocentrum > Prorocentrum cordatum. Next base: position 462,278 of record CAUYUJ010006313.1, on the reverse strand, counting down.
ATCGATCGGGGTGCGTCCGAATAGCCTCCTTGGGGTGTATCCCAAGGTTCCATGTTTTTCTGAGCGGCCCAAACTTCGGGCGGAACTCTAGGAGTGTGGGGGGTGGGGGGAAATCGCGTACGAATCCTGGACGGAACGGGCCCAGGACCCTGGGGCCTTCCCCCTGGGACTCCCATTCTGCATCCTGGATCGTTGATTGACGGTCCCGGGATCCGCGGGGCCCGTGGAGGGCCCCGGTGCCCCGAAAGCGGCGGAACCTCCCAGTACCCGAGCGCCTCATAGCGACTCCCCTCCCCCGCCCCTCTGGCTGTGTCGGGCTCGTCGGGGGGGCTCCCAATTCCCCCAGGTGGCCCTCCGAGGGGGGCTTGCCCTCCCCCGCCCGTCGAAAGGGCGCGCCGTCCCATCGGGTCCTGGCCGCGCACCTGCGGCGGCTCGGGACGCCCCCCTGTGGCTGCGCTGGGCTCTTCCAGGAGGCTCCGAGGGCTCTAAATGGACCTCCGCAGGGATTAAGCTATTTTTTCTTCCGGAGAAGTGCGGAGCGCGATCGTCATCCCTGCTCGACTCGACGATGCGGCAGCTGCAGTGCGAGTCGAAAGCTCGCCAGCCGAACCAGGACGACCGCACACGTGTTGCGGCCTTGCGGTTCTGTGCCTGCTCGACCCGCGGCTGCGCCCTCTCGTCATGCTTGGCTGCTCTGCCGTCTGCGCGGCAAATCTGGCCTGTCTGTGTGATGCAGCCCCATGCGTTCGCTTGTTGCAGCCTTGTTTAATTTTTTTTGTTTCTCTCTCTCTCTCTCACTCTCCCTCTGGCCGCACTTCTGCCGACCTGACACAGGCCAGCCGATGGACCTCCGAAGGGAAGTGCGCCGCCCCTCTGGGCCTCCAGGCAGCTGCCAGCTCCGCGGTCGTCCCGCTTCGCGCCCTCGCGCCCCGCGGTGCGCGGCTCACGCCTTGCGCCCCTCGCGCTGCCGCCGCGGAGCAGGCTTGGACGCCCGAAATGGGTACTGACAGAATGGGCACTGTGCCCAACAACAAATGTTGCCCCAAGCCAACAGCGGCCGCTGTTGGGCAGGCGACCTTCTGTCTCGAATGGACACAGGCTGCGGCGGCGCGGACAGCGGATCCTGTTCAAAATGAACAGGAATTGCTGTTGGGCATTGTACCAGAGCGTGAATTACCTCCCCCGCTTTCGCTTCCAGGCAAAACCAAGCCATACCACGCGCCTCCTCGTCAAGCAGCCTGACCAGTACAGGCCGCAATTTGGCATCGTTTGGCATCTCTTGGAAGCGAGGGTGGTCAAAAGCGAGGCAGGTTTGTTTTCCCCCGATTGTACCCATTCTTCCAGTACCCATCTCGGGCGTCCAGAGCAGGGGGGGACCTGCGCGCGCCTCTCGCCCTCGCTCGGGCGTCCATTTCCTGTGTCTTTTGTGTCGGCTTCGTGCGTGGGCTTGCCGCCACATGATCAAGGATGCTCCTCGCGGGCCCTCGCCGAAGGAGAAATGCACACGTCCGAGCGATGCCAAGGCCTCTGGGCGACCCGGCCAATCTCGGGCGGTCAGCCTGCGGCAAGACGGCGATTCAGCCGACGCTCGACGTGGCGTGCGCTGCCCGACTCCTTATGTCCGGAGACCATCTGCTGGAACTCCGCCAGGTCCAGGACGCCGTCCCCGTCCTGCCCGTGGCTCTGGGGACGCGAACTCTGCGCCGGCTCGAACGAACCGAATCGTCTCTCGAATGGAAGCGGCGACGTCTTCGAGGCGCTCCTCTGCGTCTCCAGCCTCCTTTTCGTCCCCCTCTTCGCACGTTGTCCCCTCCTGCTGTCTGGCCCACCAGCGCAGCAAAGAAGTGTGCGCGCACTGCCCAGATGAAGGCACATGCCTGTCCATGCTATGGCCTGCCACGCCACATCTGCTTGCTCAGCCATGCCTCCTCCAATAGAGCTGCCCCATCTGACAAAACCCCTGCCATTCAGGAGCCTGCGAACCCCTGGAACACTCTGCATCGCCCCGAGAACAAATAAATGCCCATGATGTCGGGGATCTTCTGACCCGGGTCAATCCAGACCCGGGTCAATCAGGCCTGCAAAATCCTGCAAAATCCTGCACCCAAACCCGGGTCAATGCGAAGGATCCTGCAGGATCCTGCAGGATCCTGCACCCAAACCCGGGTCAATGCGACCCTGGCGCTGCAGGATCCTGCAAGATCTGGCGCTCTGGCTGACCCCCGTCTGCACTGACCCCCGTCTCGAGGCTCCCGATGATGAATCAATCAATCGCACTCCGGCCGAACCGACCCACTGACACACCAGACCGACATCATCCGGACCGCGGCTCCGCACTGCGCGCTCGGCCCCGGCTCCCTGATACCCACCCGGCCCCTGCCCAAACATCCTCCTCCTCCTCCTCCTCCTCCTCCTCGTTCCTCCTTGCACTCCTCCTTCTCCTCGTTCCTCCTTGCCCTCCTCCTCCTCCTCCTCCTCCTCCTCCTCCTCCTCCTCCTCCTGGGCTCCCTCCTGGAGCTCGTGGGCGGGAGAGCTGCAGCACCTTATACTGCAAAAGCCTTGCTCTGGCGAGTCCATAGGGGCACGCTCGCCGTCGGTGCTGGGGCTGTCCGGAGCGTCCCGGGGCTTCTGCGGATGCCTACGGCCTTCTGGGCACTGATGTACAGTCGGGGCGTTGACCTAAGGAACCCTAGATAAGGAACGAGGCCCCTTTTGTTCCATAAGTTCTACTTCTATTTCCCATGGAAGCCTCAGGAAAACCTGTGGCAAGATGTAAAACAATCTCGGAGATGGACAGACCCCCCTTTAGTAAAACGTGGTTTAGTGAAGACGACCTGAGGCCCAAACCTGGCGGGCGCAAGCCTGGAAAATAACGGCCACGGCGCCATCTCGAGAACCGAAAACGGACAATTCACTAATCGACGTGTCACTGTTGGGGGTTCTGTCCACCCCCGACAGTCGAGGAACACTGAGCCCCCCCCCAACGAAAATGGTTCCTTCTTCAGCGCCCCGACGGTCGGCACTGTGCGGGGGCATGGGGACTCGGTCGGGCTAAGAAGAAGAAGAAGAAGAAGAAGACGTCGCGCACCCTTTGCCGTCGGGTCATTGCCTAAATCCCGATCCTGACTCTGGGATCCCCGCGGCTACCGGCATGATCGAGCCCCGAAGGGGAGACAACTGAGCGGTGAGATCGCAGACCGTCCCTCCTCGCGCCAGGAGGGGGCGAGGGTGCTGCACACCCTGCGCTGAAATTCACGCGCCTTGGGGGTGCGCAAGGCGGCAAGGCGACCTTCACAGGGTCTGCGAAGGTTGCTCCGCAACTGCCGACGGTGGCCGAGGCTCGAGGGTGGCATGATGGCCGCTCGGGTGCCGCCGACACATGCCGTTGATACGACGCGACCCCCGAGTCACTGCGCCGAGCAGCATGTGCTCCTTTCCTGTAACGATTCAAAAGCTGAAGATGGCTCCTACAGTAGACACGCACGGAAAGAAATCTTGCTACAAGAAGTCTACGGGCACGTTCGTCGTCGAAACTGAAACTCCCTGAGGTGACCAAAGGCTTCTGAGGGCCCCGCCTGCCATTGGTGGATACAAAACTTCTGTGTGGCACCTGCTGACAGACCGGATTATTATGTGACATGCCTCCTGGATAAGACTCGAAGAGAACACTTCGATGGGCAAGGCAACCGACCCTCCTGAATCCGCCCAAGGATAACCTGGAACGAACGACGAGCAGGTCCCATAACGAAGACGGCGGCAAAAGAAAGCATCGCAAGCCCAGAGCAAACATCTCGAGTCCAAGTCGAACTCGGAAATCATGTCGGAAAACTGCTGGTTGTTCCTGTCCTGCAGGGATTCCCAGGACATCATACTCCACAAGGACAATCTGAAATACACGCATGTGTATACTACGCCGTTACACAAGTTCGTCATGCTTTATGGGAGCGCCAAGATGATGCAGGTTTCGTCCGTTCCTTCCGCGCGAGCGGGCGGGCGAAGGCTGACCCCTGCCCCGACCGCGCCAAGCTGCCCCCCTTTCCGAACTAGAATCCTAGCGGGCTGGGTCAAGAGCGGTCAGATCAAACATCCTGGATGCTTAAATCCGGGACTTCCTCAAGTTCTATGATGATTTATGTTTAAAACGGGACAACCTGCAGTCCACAAACTACTTCATCATGAGGTGCTGAACAGAAGACGCCGCGGGGACCTTACCGAATGCTGCTCCAGGGCAGCGCGGGCGATCATAATCACTCACGTCGACCATCAAACATAATTCTAGTCAAAGCCATACTGCTGCATAGCGCATGGCAAATTTTGACGATGGCTTCCACCAAAGCCGCTGCGGCCGCCCCATTTATTCTCTACGCTCCGTCGTTGCCAATGGAATTAGACCGGGTCGATCATTGGCAAAAACAACCGCCCTGGAAACTCCCCCAAACAATCTTCCCGCAAATCTCCGCGAATCTCCAATCTCCCCAAAAAACTTCCAGCGAGCCTCCGGAACACTGTCGCGCCTCAACAACCTCGAATGAAGTTTCCAATGCATCATCCCGCCAACAATAATCTCCTGTGACATCTCCCAGATACTGTCGCTTCAAGCAAAAATTCAACGACATCTCCCTCAGAGATCTTCCCTATGTTAAAATGTTCTGGAGATTGTCCGGATAATCCTGCAACGCGGAGATTTTTCAGACATTAAAGCCCAGAGGTTTACTGCAGAGGTCCTCAAAGATTTTGAGATCCTGGAGATGTCCCGGAGATGTTTCATCCAGGGGGCCCGGTCGCCTTTGCCACATTAACCCAGTCAGACACCAGAGTCGCCGCTGCTGACTTCGTGCCCTTGGAAACCTCTGATA
>CAUYUJ010006313.1:447422-449922 GCA_963575745.1 Prorocentrum cordatum | reverse complement strand
AGGCGCGGGATTCGTCTCTTCTGCAAGTCGCCCTGAGAAGGGCGCCCGCCAGGACGCGCCCCCCCCCCCCCCCCCCGACAATGGCCAGCTCGGCGAATAATACTGGGCAGACAACTCGGCCGCCGAGCAAGAGCTTTGGGGCGGGGTGCAGTACTGGCAGCCTCCAGGGGCTTCCAGGCCCCTGTGGGCGATTGGACGTCGATGCACCCCTCCCCCCGCCCCCCCCCCCACCGTTGCCCACTCCACTCCCACCCTTCCGGGTGCAAGCAGCGCCGGGGCAGGCGTGCCCCGACCGCTCAGCTGGGCGGCGCGGCGGCCCGCTGGGGTTGACAAGGAGCGTGCGCTCCTGGCAGTCGGAGACCAGTGGCGCGGTCGATCTCGGGCCCCCGACGCGTCTTGGGCCCCCCCTGCGCGCCCTGGGAGGTCAGCCCCTCGGGAAGGGCGGCCTCCATCAGCCGAAAACGCCATCCAATGCGGCTCGTTTGCGACGCGCAGCCGCTGGGCGCGCGCTCGCGCTCGAGACATGCGGCGATGCAGCCGGGCCCTGCTGAGACAGGTGGCCGACTCCAGGAACGCTGGACAACGAACTGTGGACAATTTAAACTTGGCTCTTGAAGGCGCACATTTGACTGCCACGGCTTCCGCCAACCTTCTGCCATCTTCCGCTGGCGGCGCCGGCCCCGCGTCGCTTCCGCCGCTCTTTCGCAGCGGGGGGCGCGTGAACTGGTTCGACCCTCGAAGGCGCGGCCTTCCCTTTTCCGCGTTGTCTTCCCCTGCTTCCTGTCGTTGTTGCGACTCTAGATTGAAGCGCGTCCTTAGGGGGCAAACTCTGTTTCTCTGCTCGGGCCCAAAACTCTGATGAAGGCCTGATTCATGCCTGCGCTGGAACTATGATTCAAGTCTGGCCCTCGGAACCAACTCCGATTTAAGTCTGACTGGAACTTCGAATTAATTCGGGCCCTAAGGCCCAAGTCTGATTTAGGTCTGACTGGGAACTCTAAAGTCAATATGGTTATGGTTTGGTCTGGGCCCGCCGAAACCAATGTCGCGGCGTCGGCCCAGAACGCTGCCGGGTCGGCCCCGCGCGCATGCGTCTGCAAGAACAACAAAAAGAACGCGTAAGCCAAGCGGCAGGTCATGGCTGGGGGCCCAGCCGCCAGCTGCCAAATACTGCGAGCTGGGCCCGCCTGCGCACGCCGCCCTGCGGCAACGCTGAGGCTAAGGCCTGCGCGGGGGGCGCGGGGCCGCGCCCCCCGCCTGCTCGGCCCTGCCCAAAATTGTTCAACTGCAGCTGGGGCGAACAAAAACTCACCCGAGGCTCGCTCCTCAGGGCTGCTGGCCGCCGCGCCGCGACGGGATGCGCATCGCGGTGGCCGCCCCGATCCCCGCCGCCCGCCCGGGACAGGTCGGGGGCAGTGCGCGCAGAAGAGAAGCGCCGCGCTTTTCGGAAGGCTCGGGGGCGCGGGAGACGCCCTGGGAGGCGCCCAGAACGAAGGCGGGGGCAAGGGGCATGGGTGGGAACGATCGCGAGAACGAAGGCGGAGGCGAGGGCAGGAACTGGGGTGGGAGCGGGGGCGAGGGCGATGGGCGAGAACGAGGGCGAGAACGCAGGCCAGAATGAGGGCGGGAACGAAAGCGGGAATGGGGGCGAGAGGCGAGAACGGGGGCGGGAACGAAGGCGGGGACGAAAGCGGGAACGAGGGCGAGAAGGAGGGAGATAAAGAGGGCGGGAACGAGGGCGGGAACGAGGGCGAGAACGAGGGCGAGAACGAGGGCGGGAACGAGGGCGGGAACGAAGGCGGGGGGGAGGGCGGGAACAAGGGCGAGAACAAAGGCGGGAGCGACGGCGGGAACGACGGCGGAAACGACGGCGGGAGCGAATGCGAAAACGAGGGAGAGAACGAAGGCGAAAACGAGGGCGGGAACGAGGGCGGGAACGAGGGCGGGAACGAAGGCGGGAACGAAGGCGGGAACCAGGGCGAGAACGAGGGCGAGAACGAGGGCCAGAACGAGGGCGAGAACGGGGGCGGGAACGAGGGCGGGAACGGGGGGAGCGAGGGCGGGAACGAGGGCGGGGGGCAGCCTCTGGGCGCCTCTGGGGTTCCTCCGGGCGCCTCGGGAATTCCCCGGGCGCCTCCGGGGAACCTCCGGGGAACCTCCGGGGAACCTCTGGGGAACCTCCGGGAGGTCTGTTTGAAGTCTGTTTAAGATCTGTTTGAGGTCCGTTGTGGGCCAAACTCTGATCAAAGTCTGTTTGAGGTCTGTGTGCCGATTGAGATCTGTTTGAGGTCTGGCCGGAACTCTGTTTCAAGTCTGATTTCCCCTGGCGGCCCTTGGGTTCCCCGGGCGGCCTCCTGGCGGCCCCGGAACGAAGGCGGGAACGAAGGCGAGAATGAGGGCGGGAACGAGGGCGGGAACGAGGGCGACAACGAGGGTGGAAGGCGGGAACGAGGGCGAGAACGAGGGCGAAAACGAAGGCCGGAACGAGGGCGGGAACGAA